>JAODAL010019647.1:0-71472 GCA_025379985.1 Phyllomedusa bahiana
CTGATTTGTTACTCTTTTGCACTTTGTGTATTGTTTCTTCTTTTTGGTATCTGTATATAATTTGTTTTGTGAAACAACACTACTCTTTGACTTCATTTTGGTTTGTCCGCATCAGCTGCAGGTAATTATTCTTTTTTCCATACCATGGAGCCATATGTTTTTAAAACTTGTGATTTGCATACCATTTACTGTGAGGGCAAAAACAATCCCCGCTGCCTGCCCTAAGCTACCAAAAACCCCCTGGAAAAAAACCTTCAGGATTTCCCAAAAAAATTTGGCAAATAGGCTGTTTTGAAAAAAGGTATGTCAATATCAATTTAAACCAGTGCAAATCATGTTTATGGTTAATATAAACTGGCAACTTAAAATGTTATTTCCTGTAGAAAAACAGCATTTGAGGTGTGAGCACACTATGTGAGGAACAGTGATAGAAAAAAAGAACATGAAAGTGAATTGGTAAACAGACACTTCATTAAAACCACAACTCAGCAAACAATTGTTATATCATACCAAGTAGTTTTTGCCCACACGACAGTTCTCTTCAGTGTCTCCAGACTTCAGTACAATGCTTGCTTTTTGGAACCTGTTTTTTCTATCAGTCTTTTTGCAGGACCTTAATTGTAAGTAATGTATGTTCTGCTGTCTTCTTTCTGAATTTAAATTAATATTTTATGGCTACAAAATGTAAATGGTTGTACATATAGGATAGAAATGGATGGATTTCACTAGTCAACTGGTATGATCTGTAAATTACCAGCAGGCTTAGACTGGTCAGTAGTTTGCACTGCGCATGACTCATCTATAGTTTAGACTTTGAGAAAACTTAAAGTTGTTGTTTCGCTACAAAGAATAGCTTTCAAAATGTAGGAACACTAAATGAAGACGTTTTCCAAAATATTTTGCTTTGTTCATCTTTTTTTTTTTAAAGGAACTACACTTGATTTTATCACCTTCTGTGCTTTCTCTGGTTCCCCAAGTGACTGACCTGTGAACCCCTTTTCCCCTTCTTTTGTTTTATCTGATAGCAGTGGGTCCCATACAAGGTCTCGCAGTGTGAAAACTTGTGTGTTATCTATCTTTCAGACAAAAAACTAATTAAGCACTGTTTAATTAGCTCAGAGTTCCTGGCCTCGAGAAGGTAATTTAGCTAATCTAGACTGTAAACAGAGAATCTGAAAACAGGAGTCATTGCTAATTTTCAGACAGCTTGACCAAAAAAGTGACGAGCCAACAGATTATTTCATTTATGCATCCTATGAAACTTTGAGATGAGACAACCCCTTTAAGAACAGGATCTTATGTAAGAAAACTGTCTAGGTCTAACACTTTCTTTGTTGTCCAGCCTTCATTTCATATGGGGCTATGGAAAAATAAAAGCTGATCTCAGATCGGTTGCTATGGGTAATAAAGACAGTCTGGCTGCTGGACAGTTCTCTTTACATTAGGCCCTCACTGACTATTTTTTGCTGGATGGTACATGCATCAGGAAAAAAAAACATCCTATTTTGTGGACTGTCCTTAAATATACAGATGGTTGGCAGCTATGTCTACTATGTATGGGCACGCTGAAGAATTTTAATCTCAATAAATACAAGTACATTGCACTCCCTCCAAATCATAAATTATGGCAAATACTCATAAGTACAAAATGAAAGTATCTCCCTTCAAAGCTGCATCCTAACCATCTGGCTCCTCTTGCCACCAATACTGCTCTGCTGCTAAGGGGACCATGCAGGAGGTGTTGTTGCCGGGGCTGAAGAATAGTGGTCCTATCCACCATTCTTTCACAATGAATCTTCTACCTTCTGTGTCCATCCTTGAAATACTGCATATAATAGAGCTGAATAAATGCACCAATGATGGATGGCAGGAGATATTGAATTTCCAGCTGGGAGTGTGAGTTCCTTTTCAACCCCAGTAAGTTCCTATTAGTGTTGCGGAGTACCATTCAGTGCACAAATATTGCAATATGATGAAGGTAATACAGTGTAAAACAATGTATAAAGAGCAGTGCTTATGTAACCTACCTATAATAAACAGTGAACTTTTGAACGCCCTATACAGGGCCTAAACAGTAGAGCTAATAGAGTGCTCAAATAATGGGGCTATACATGGTGTTAGAGAGCCTGGCAGTGCCCACACATTCAAAATAAGTAAGAGCACCCTAAATTTGGAGGTATTGATGGATAACTCCCCTTTTCCTTGCTGAAATCTAGCTTTGAACATATTAAAAATGAGGGCTACCTTAAAGTACTGATCCAATGTTACAAAAAACCAACATTGAGTTTAAGTGGATCTTATGTTGTTAAAACAATTTATTCCCAGTTTTGGTTATGTAATATATGCAATTTTTTAATAATGATATATTTTTGTGACTTGCAGGTGATTCTGCAGATATCGTAGGTGGAGGGAAGCTCGCTCAAGTCCGTATATGGCTTTAGTGAGAACTGGAAAAATGTTTTGTGGAGGAGCATTAATTAAGTCTGACTGGGTATTAACATCTGCAGAGTGTTTCGTGTGAGTAACTTTCTAATATACCGACACAACTACAAAGCTCCCATAGATAACCAGGCGGGACAGCCCACAGATAAAGAACGCCCGATATCCAACGCAGATTAATCCAAAAACCACAAAATAAAGATCTCTACGGGCTAAATCTATATAAAAAATAAACTTTATTAATAACGATAAAAATAGGGACAAAAAAATCCCTTTTACACCCTCCCTCACATTCAGAGAAAAAAACGGAGAACCCGACCCAAAAAGGGTGACTCCACACACCGGAACCTATCTAATTAACCCTACATCAACCCTACACAAAAAAACTAAGGCTAAACACCTACAAAATACAAAAAAAACAAATTTCATAAAACGATACATCCCAAAAGAAAGTGAACAATACAACCCCACAATTACCCCTGTCCCAAGCGTTTCCCCCCACAGGTACTGGGTTTCATCAGGAACAGTCAATAATGACCCATCAACTGAAAAGTAGGGCAATACCAAAAAGGGAAAAAAATAAGAATAAATAATTCGTCCCTTAAGTTCCTTATGGCTAAAGAGAGGGTATACGGGCCCCAAAAAGTGGGAAGAGAAAAGCGCCCCCTAACAGCTGGGCAGAGAGACACCCCAAAATATGTTGGAAAAAAACGTTGAAAAAATACCTCCCAAAAGAAGTCCCAAACTAAATCACATGTGTTTGAGTCCAGAAGTTCCCGAATTCCAATGCGGTGACGCCCGGGGAAATAAAGCGAATCCAAATGCCCCAATTACAATAAAGTTAGAAAATACAAAAGAAGATGCACTATACTCACACTGGATACGTCCGGAAGTGCGTGCTGAGACTGGCGCATCCGCCGGGTTCCACACTCTCCCCTCATACGACACCCCAGACTGAAGCCCGCAAGCTTGAGGAGTTGGGGGGGGGGGGGGGGGGGGGGTCGTCCCAAATGCTATTGCGCATGCACCCCAACTCCATGTCTAAGAGCTGCACATGTCCTAAAGTCGAGCATATATTTTCGCCAGCGGGCAGAGACCCACACCTACAATATGACTAACGGGTGTGGGGAAACAGTCTACAAGACAAATACTGCAAAAAAAACCGCCCCAAATACAAGCAGCGCAACTATCCAAGGCAACAACTGCATACAAACGGGCTAGGATGACGTGTACATAGGCACCGCCCCCAAAAAAATGTAAACGGCACAGGCTATCATCGTAACAAGGGCACACTTAAAAAAGGAAAAAGATGACTCATGAGGATACACAAAAAATTTTTGCACGGATGGCCCAAAAAATAACCATTTATAAAAAAATTATGGGTATAAAGATAAATAAAACGCTCTCCTATCTAAAACTAGTGAATCTAATTACTATAATCATCCAAAAAAAGGAAAAAACAATACATAAAAAATACAAAACTAATAGTATAATAAAAAAAAAAAAATTTAAATAAACAACTACGGGGTCATATAAACATGGAATGAAAAGGAATCTTGATCCCATATGGCTGGGATTTTTTTTTTAAATTAAAGACCCATTCCCCTCCCTTTAAGAACCCTTTTTTTCATAACCCCTTTTTTTCCCGGTAAAATTGAAAACAACCCAACCACCGAAAAAAGTGATCGTTTGGGGAAAATTTCTTATTTTAAGGGTCATGTGACTTGCTAAAGGGGGTATCACGATCATCCCTGATTCGCCAACATGTTCAAGGATCCTGTTGACCTCTGGGGAGGGTCTTTCCCCCACGTACAACGGGACAGGGGCATGTAGCCGGGGTAAATTACCCTTTTGTTTTACAATTTGTGTACCCCACATTTTAAAGACTCTACCCCTTTTAAGTTGTCACCGATTTTGGGATACAGATAAAATGGGATCCTTTACCCCACTTTATATGTACCTTTATTTTGAATGGAGCCAAGTAGTCGGGGAGAGGGTGGCAAAAAAAGGGTTTTTACAAAAGGGGTATCAATTTTTCTCCCTCTTTTTACCAATGCTGGATAAGGGGCAAGAAACTCTTTTAATTGGGGCTTGTGTAGGAAAGGGCCAGAAATTTGGTAATATCCTAATTTGTTTTGGGGCCTCACAAAATTCCGATAATCCTCACTGGTTGGGGCACTTTGTCTTAATTAAATTTTGTAAAAAGATGGCAGATCAAGGCTAAAGCACCTGATAGCCTCGGTTAAAAATCCTGGTACCCACGCCAACGAATCTGTTTGCAATTATCTGCCTCATTTTTAAAGGAAGACACCGACGACAGTTCCTCCGGACTCGTATAAATTGTCCTTTTGGGGATACCCTTTTTGTAACGGAAAGGGATATGACTACCCAACGTAATAGGTATTGCCCGCTGTTGGTTTTCCAAGGGAAAGTCACAAGCAATCGTCCCATCCCTTTGAGATGGAATCCCGAACACATCTCTGAATGATTTTTATGACGGGTTGAACTTGAGCCCAATATGATTTGGGATTAAAGCGCACAAACGAGGAATGCCCTTTCGGACCCGTCCATAGGACAAAATGTCGTCGATAACGTTCCCCAGATGCAAAAATACTCCTGGGCCCCTGAAACTATCGGAAAAGAAATTGTTTGCTCCCCCCACCCAGGAAAGGTTCGCTATGAGGGGCACAGGGGCTCCCCCCGCAGCCCCCCCGAGCTGGGGTAGTACTTTCATTTAAAAAGAAAAAAGTTGTGTGTAAGGTTTAAATGCATAAATTAAACCCCAAAGAGTTATGTGCTTGAGAAAAAAGTGCTCCTATATTCAAAAAAAATTGAAACGGCCCTTAACCCCCCACATGTTGAGGAGCTATAAAGGGGTTTTTACTTATGCTGCAGAGCCATTGAGAATCCACTATGGGGCCCCAATTTTGCAAATAAAACGGGGGGTATCCCTAATATAAAGGGAAAAATGCACCACCAAGGGGGGTAGAATATTGTCAACATAACATTTGCATTCTGATCAAACTATCGACCCCGGACACAATTTGGGGGACACTATGGGGTCAGACCTTTATGGATCTTTGGCAATTATAGAAAGTTTGCCACCTGTGGAGCACATGGGAGCATAAATCGAACTCAGTTGGGCAATTAATTCCAAGATAAAGCATCTCTTTTAAAACATTTCCCCAAATTTTATCTTGAATGATGGGGGGCAGGTGGGGGGGTAAGATGTTATAACCCCTTCTATCTTAGGGTTCGGACACATTTTATTGTAGTCTCCCGATTTGGATAACGAATTTCCACCCTTTTCTGGGTTAAATTTCAACAAACCCATCTTGTCCAGGTTTTTTAGGGCCAAATATTCACCTTTTGACAAGTTAAAGGATTTTTTCCCTTTTGTCTCTGATTTTTTTTAACTCTCAAAGAGCGCAACGACCCACGAAGGTCAATATTATTACAAAGACGGGGGCATTTGGTTTTTTTTTTACAGACTTGAAAGGGGCCTTTGATCTATCCCTTTGCCCTTTTCTAATAAATCATCAAGAGACAAAAGTTTTGGGAAATTGCCGAATCAAAAACCCCAAATTCCAACAGTCTGTCCCTGTTGAACTTGAAGAATTCTTCCATTTTTGTCTGCGGGGAAATAGGTAAATATCCTTTTTTACCCCCCCAAACACGCATTTGGGTTTTTTGGGACAAAAGCGCCCCTGTTTAAAAAGGAATTTCCCGGTGTGGGGAAAACCCGGGGCGCTGCGCAGTACATACACACGCATTTCCGGAGTACCGTGTGGTAAGTGCATCTTCTTTTGTATTTTCTAACTTTATTGTAATTGGGGCATTTCCGGATTCGCGTACTTCCGGATGCTATACTGCATTGGAATTCGGGCATTTCCAGACTCAACACATGTGATTTAGTTTGGGCACTTCATTTGGAGGTATTTTTTCAACGCTTTTTCCAACATACTTTCGGCGGTGTCTCTTGCCCACTGTAGAGGGGGTGCTTCTTCTTTTTCCCCTTATCCCGGGAAACCCGTATACCCTCTACATAGTCCATCAGGACTCTTCAAGGGACAAATTTATATATATTCTTATATTCATCTCTTTTTGGTTCTCCCCTACTATATCAGTTGATGGGTCTATTCATTGTCATTTTTTCCCTATAAAAACCCCAGAATATTTTTGGGGGAAACGCGTTGGGCGGGAAAATTTGTGTGGTTGTATGTTTATCTTTCTTTGGATAGTACTGTTTTATGTATTGTTTTGTTATTTTTATTTTGGTGTTTTAGCCTTATTTTTTTTTGTGTGGGGTTGGTGTGGTTTAATTAATAGGTTTCCCGGGTGTGGGGGTCCCCTTTTTTGGGGGGGTTCCATTTTTTTTTCTCTAGAATAGTGAGAGGGTGTAACAGGGTTTTTTTCCCCTATTTTTATAAGTTTTAAAAAAGAATGTATTTTTTTTAAAGTTTTTGCCTGTAATTTTTTATTTTGTGGTTTTTGGAGTAACTTTCTAATATGTAAGATTCCTGCATGATGGTGCAGAAATATCTAGCTGTGCAAATGTCTATCATGTAAATATATGTTCAGGAAAATCTTTCAAAAGGACTACCTCTTCCAGAAGCCCATCCCTAATTTAGGCTATATAGGAACTGAACCTCCTATACAGAAAAAATCTGGTCTATGTATCTTTCCTTGGGACAACACTGAAGATATGACACTTTGATAAAATTTGATATTCAGGGTACGCTTGTAAAACGTGTAAATTTGGTGTGCCCTAAAAAAAAATCAACACAAACCAAAATTCTAAACTGTTTGGGCAACAAAAGTGAGTACACCCCTAAGTGAAAATGGGCAAATTTGCCCAAAGTTCAATATTTTGTGTGACCCCCTTTTTTCCCCCCCCTTTTCCCTTTGGGGGCCCCCCCAGATAATTTCCCCATCCCCATGAAGACCTTGGGGAGCAGGGGTTTGTTAAGACCTTTCACTCCTTAATCTTCTTTTTAAGGATGTGCCACAGATGCTTAATAGGGTTTAGGTCTGGAGACATGCTTAGCCAGTCCAACATGGTGTACACATGACGTATTTAGTGGGGTAAAAGGGGCATGACTTCTGCAATGCACCAAATACACCCTGCAAATCGGTAAAAAAATGCTTTCTTGATTCTTGATTACAGCGATTTCCCGGGACGTACTGTCACAGAGGAATGTGAAGCTGAATGGGGGCCGGGCTGGAGCGCTGCGTAGATGCGCTTTGGGCCCCGGGGTCTTCCAACAGCAGGCATATAGCGGCACACACAGGTACGCGCTGCTATATGCTGTGTGAAGCCAGCCTTACCCTTGTTTATTTTAGAAAAGCAGTGGTCGTTTTTGGTTGTGAGTTTGGGGTTGTTTTCATGTTGGAATACTGCTTTGCGACCCAGTTTCTAAAGGGAGGGGATCATGCTCTACTTAAATATTTGGTTGCCTCAATGAACAGTAGCTCTCCACAACCAGCAGCACTCATGCAGCCCCAAACCATGACACTCCCACCACCATGCTGGAATATAGGCAAGACACACTTGTCTTTTTACTTCTCTGCTGGTTGCCTCCACACACACTTGACACCATCTGAACCAAAGAAGTTTATTTTGGTCTCATCAGACCACAGGACATGGTTCCAGTAATCCATGTCCTGAGTCTGCTTGTCTTCAGAAAACTATTTACAGGCTTTCTTGTGCATCATCTTCAGAAGAGGCTTCCTTCTGGGACGACAGCCATGCAGACCAGTTTGATGCAGTGTGCGGCGTATGCCCTAAGCACTGTCAGGCTGACCACCCCCACCCTCTCACTCACCCCTTTAATCTCGGCAGCAATGCTGGCAGCATGCATACGTCTATTTTGAAAAGACAATCTGACAATCTCTGGATATGACACTGAGCACGTGTATTCAACTTCTGGTGAGGCCTGTTCTGAGAGAAATCTGTCTTGTTAAACTGCTGTGAGGTCTTGGCCACTGCGCTGCAGCTCAGTTTCAGGCTGTTGACAATCTTCTTATAGCCTAGGCCATCATTCTTTTTTTTACATCCTCAGACAGTTCTTTGCTATGAGGTGCCATGTTGAACTTCCAGTGACCAGTATGGAAGTTCAACATGGCGTAGCACCATATTTAACACCCCTGCTTCCCATTCACATCTGAGACCTTGTAACATGATACCGTGGAAGGAAATGGCAAATTGGGCAGAATATGTCCATTTTCACTTAAGGATGTACTTACATTTGTTGCCATTGGTTTACACATTGATAGCTGTGTGCTGAGTTATTTTGAGGGCACACCAAATTTGCAGTGTTAAGCTGTACACTGACTACTTTATATTGTATTAAAGTGTCATATCTTCAGTGTTGCCCCATGAAAAGATAGACTACAATATTTACAAAAATGTGTGGGGTGTACTTATTTTTGTGAGATACTGCATGTATATAGTGTATATATATTTTTTAATATTGTTTTCATGATTTCTAAGTACATAATTATTTTTATAGGGGCTTACAATTTTTCAGGTTAAATAGATACCCACATTGAAGGGATGTAAATCTTCTTTTTCATTCTGTAACAATGAGGGCCCATTTTAAGATTTTGTCTTGTTTCCCCTACACAGTTTAGGACATTTATTATATACATTTAATTAGACCACACTTTGTTTGATGTGGCTGAAGGTGTCGGGGATCTTGTAAGCCTAATATGGGATGGGAATCTTTATCTTGTCTTTGGTCATTATGTCTGCCAGGTTTTACATTTCTACTGTTGTTGAAAGCCTGTGACAATGATATTTCTTAGATTAGTTACTTCTCATGCCTCTGAGTTTTAGGCAGCAAGAATGCAGGTGTGCACACTGTGATGGAATGGGCCTATCAGTGTGGTGCTGGAGCTGTAGTTCAGTGTGGGAATAAGGACCACAGAGACAGCAGCAGCTTGTGGTCTTGGCAGGCTGTATTCATGGTTCAGGTTTAGGGATGTCCAGTTACAATTTTTATAAATCACCAGTTCACATTATTTTACATGTAAGGATGCACATTCCTATTTATTCTATAGCAGCAATCACCTTCCGGCTAAGCAGGACTAGTATCTACTTGATCAGCCCATACTTTACCAGCGACCTTCCATGCCCAACTGCATTTAAATTAAATTATCTATCTCCACTGGTAGACTATGGGCTCCCCTTATCCCTGTTCTTCTTGAACTTCATAACTGGCTGGTGTCATCTATTAGACTATTCCGTCCCTCATTACTGATGGTATCCTCTCTTCCTTCTCTATCTGTTTCTTTTCCCTACTTCTCTTTCCATTCCTATCAGTTTCTTCTCCGTGAGTAATTCTCTGTCTGTACTTAGGGCCAATATAAAGGCCTTGCCTGCCTCTGCTCCAGCAGCAGCTAGTGGGCAGATGGCCCCTTTTGCTTCAAGAACTTCAACTGGCAACTTGAACTCTAAACTCACTACTAATTACTAACATCAACTGCTGCTTGTAACATGGCAGGCTGTTATATGCCAGCAGCCCTTCTATCTACCCAGCATCCCCTGGTTACTCCTAATTGGCTGCATGTAACCAAAAAACGCATAGTGATCATCACTATTTCTTACATGCATATACAGCATAGACACTATATACATTTCTAGCACAGTACAACATTATACACTTGTAAAACTACTGTTAAATGTTTAGTATAGGAAATATAAATCAAAATAAAAAATCAAAAATTCCCTAATTGTGTATTTTTCTACAGATCTGAAGCTTTTAAGCAAAAAAATGCCAAACAATAAATTTTCATTGTGGATTTGTAGCAGAAGTCATTGCGGGTAAATCTGCAACAAATGTTCAGCAGATCCACAGCAGATATTGACAATTGACAACAGAATTTTACCACAGGTTTGGAAAGTAGCGTAAAACGCTGTGGGTTTTCCACAAAAAAAACCTTCTAATTTTTTATTTTTTTTTATTTTAACCAGAAGCTGCTTCTTTAGAACATTCATATCTTACTAATACCCACAAGAAATTAAAAAATGCTATAAAGTTCAATATTTTCTCTGTATTCCCATGTATACAACAGATTAGAGATAAAATAACTCTTCTGAGAGATGCTAACAAATAAATGTGCTGGCCTTGATTGACACACATGGGAAAACGCCTATTTACTAGGCCCAGCTGAGCATGGAGAAGTGGACAGGGTGCAACCATTGTGACTTTCTGATTGGTTCATGGTTCATCTTTAAATCATGATTTCTCTGAAATGCAGCATTTTAAAGGAAATCGTAGTGAGTGGCAATGATGCCTCATGCCTACAATGATTAGGACAGTATTAAACTGATGTCTGGCTTCCTTTAAGTTAATTTGAAGCTTTATCACTGCTAAGTGTGAACTTTCCTACTAAGTGTGAAGAAAACAAGATCACACCCACACAGTTATCACATTTACCTCAAAGACTCATCAGGTCGTAGAAATGACTTACACCTTGTCAACTTACTACTGGTCTTTTATACACATAAGTGCATATCATGAAATTCACAGATTAGAAGCTTCAGTTTTGGTAAATCTGTTATTTTCAGGATGGTGGGAATTGTATACACAACAATTCCCAGTTCTAGTTTGAGTTTTATAATTGCTCCCTTAGTAAAAGGCCTGAGTTGGGGACTTGTTCGCATATCAGGTTTTTACTAGTGGCAGAAATCGTGATACTTTTAAATTTTGTTGAAATAAAAAAGTAAAAAAGCTGCAGCGAAAAGTAGTTAATGGTTTAGGTTTCAGTGATTTCAGAATCCTTGGCTGAGGGCTCCATAATGATCAATAAAAATACATCGAAACTCTCACGCAAAATCAGATGAGCATGTCAGTGGGCAATGTTTCGTCTCTCAAGCATGAAAAGTGCTGCAATGTTTTTCTATTCTTTTTATTTTTGTTGAGAATTTTTACTGTATAGAGTCAGTTATTGCCTTTGCCTTGGACGTGGGTTAGCTCTCTCTCAATGGGGCTAGCCTGTGTCATTCATGCTTAAAGCAAATCTGAGCAAGATCCACTCCAAAGAATGGGCATGTCCATTCTTTTATTGGTCCGCTGTTGATCCTGTTTGATACAGTGTGGATTGGCCATTCAATGAAAAAGGAGTTGGATTTCAAGAGGATTTTCATGTGCACCCCTTAGGTCTATGCCCAAGTCATGATATATCTTTTTCCAGGAATGATGCATATATAGTGCATGTAATGTCTATCTAAGCTCTAGGAGTACAACAAAGCTGTCATTAAATTACCCATTCCCTACTTAATGTGTCCCAATTTACACAACAAAACTGACAATCTGCAGAAAACAGAAAATGTCAGCCTATCGTGTATACTCCTCTGAAGAAGCGATCCTGTGAAACGCACGTTGGGGTATAGCAGGCAGTTTAATTCTTCTGGTAGATGTTATACACATAGATAAATGTCTTTCTAGTGCATTTCATACTCTCCAGTGTGATTTGAGTTAGCACATTTATTTATATATATATAATATTTTATATATATATATATATATATATATATATATTAATATATAATTCTGATAAACCTTAACAGGTTGCACTTTATATTTACACCTATATTTAGGGTAAATAACTATTCTTATCATATATGTACTGCTCCTATTTTATGGGTTTAAATGTAATCGGGGAGTTGTCCTGTTGACAGTAGGGGGCTTTTGTGGTATTAGGCCCAGCCTGTTCTATATTGCCGGAGTTAGTATTTTCTGTGTTTCTAAATATTTCAGGATTCTAGTATAGTATGTGGACACTTACATGCAAAAGAAGAAAGACAATGCCAAAATAATTACATAATAACAATTTGATTTAAATTACATAAATGTAATAACTGAGTCCAATAGTAAAACAATACAAGTGGTGTTTTTTGATACTTTATTAGAGTGTATGAGGTAACTGGTTGAACATTTAACAGATGCAACTACAATTATTATATAACAGCTTCTTGTCTTTCTCCTTCCTTGAACACTGTCTGTGGTGGCACGCCTGTGGGACTGGAATCTCCCTCTTCATCTGAATATGATCACTTTTCCCATCCCCAGTGTCAGTATATACTGGCTGCTGATGTTTTTTTCCTGTCTCTCTCATTTTCCTGATGTTTCTTCATTTCTGTGACACCTGCTTCACCCACTGCCACACATTTGCTTGCTAACGCTCTCCTGGGACTGACTTCTACCCCCCACTTTCCCAGGTTTCTTCTCTTCCTGCATCTCATCCTGGTTCTCCAGTGCTATCTACGGTCAAAGAAAGAAAATGTTGGCTCCAGCTCTACATAATGACAATACCTTTCCTTTATAGACCCATATACATGGATACTATGAGAATATTTAGTTATAAATGTCTGTGACCTAATTAAACATCTGTCCTTTGCTTGCTTATTTGTAGAAAGAAATTGTTGTTCCATTAGATATAATGACATTTCAGTCTCATCTATGTAGAGATAAGTCGACGACTGTAGATCTCGGAGTTCACTCCATCAAGAATACTAAAGATGACCGAAGACAGCAATTCAAGGTTGTGAAAAGAATCTCACATGAGAAATTTAATAGAGATAAACATATCAATAACCTCCAACTTTTGAAGGTAAATATGTTTCAATCTATAAAGCATCATAGAAGTTAACAATGCTTCAACCAGTGGGTCGAGAATAACTATATGTGTCCAAATTTAGTTGTCAGGTAAAGTGACTCTAACTAAGGCCGTCAACCCTGTTCGTTTTCCTGAGAAATTTGATGAAATGAAGCCCGGCAGTGTCTGCACCATTGCAGGATGGGGCGGGACGGACAACAACGAAAAAAATAACCCTGCTGACAAGCTGATGGAGGCTAGGGTGACCGTAAATAGATCGGAAGACGTGTGCTTCCCAGTGGAAACCAAGTGTGAAGATTACAAAGGACATGATGTGCACGAGGGAGAAAGACACTGTACGGGGTTTCTGTAATGTAAGTGCTGGGTTCGTATATTGGTACATTATTTTTTATTAATCCTAGTCTTAATCTATGACATTTTGCCTAATATTCTAAAATACCTTTTCCTCTAAACTTTTAAGTGTAGCGCAGTAGGAGATAAAGTCCTTAACAACTCAGCCTTAAATAGTTCCAGTCATCAATCATAAATTGTTATCCTAATGCACATTTAAAAAAAATCCCTATACTCACCTTCTTATGTTCTATTGCTGGCCCGCTCTGGTCTTTCATTTACTGTGTTTTTCTTGCAAATGGGGCATCACCTTTGCTGGCATCGACTGGCTAAAGCAGTCACATGCTGCTCATTTACATCATCGTTTGCAGCTGTTGACTTCCGAACGGTTATTTAAACCAGTAGCATGTGACTGCTGCAGCCAATTAGCGGCTGCAGGGGTGATACCCCTTTTAAGAAGTGGAATACAGGGTGACATGTATGAACGGGGCTGTGCCAAAAAGAATGTATGAACAGTTGCACTCCAAACTTTGGAACGATAGGTCCACTTGTAATGCACCAAAGACACTTTTTAAAGCGCCAAAGGTTAGGGGCGTTCTGGGGTCGTCGCACCACATTCATAGGATTAGACACTTTTATGATTCTTTGATGCCAAATCTAGGCACAGAACAATTAGAGCAGCCTGACCAGGTTAAAGGTGGTGCCTGAGCCAGACTTGTGGTATTGACACTACACTGCCCTGTATGTATGACCTGCAGAAGAACAGGTTTATACATTCTGGTGCATTCTTAATCCTTAAAGCTATTTAGAACTGGTCTGTCAGCACCAACGTTCATACTGTCACGGGTGTCCCTGCGACCCTTGTCCCGGGTCGTGGGCACATCCGTGCTCCTATACCTAGCAGAGCCCTGTCCCGCATGTCGGGTTTGGGGTCCGCTCACCCCCCTATCCCCGCCGGCGTTCACTTACCCGGCCACGCTCCTGCTCAGCCTGTCTCCGTCTCGCGGCGCACGGCTCCGCCCCTAGGGCGCGCGCCGGCAGTTTGAAATTTAAAGGGGCAGTGCGCCGGTAATTGGTCATTCCCGGGCACTGCTCCTATTTATGTCCGGCCTCTTCCTGGCGGCCTTTGCCGGATCTTTGGTGTATATCCAGTGGGTGAAAGCGTTCCAAGTATTGTCTAGTCTTGCCTATCCATGTACCGAATCTCGAGCCTACGTTTACCGACCACGAACCTTGCCGCCAGCCCTGACCTTCTGCCTGTCTACACTCACGAGCCTCAGCTGCCTGCCCTGATCTCCTGCCTGTTCCCAACTACGAGCCCACCTGCCGATTCCGTACCTCGCCTACCCTTGGCCGCCACCGCAGGCAAGCCCCGCCAGTGGAAGCGACCTGGTAGACTCCCGCCGCAGCAAGTCCATTCCGCTTTGCGGCGGGCTCTGGTGAATACCGGGACCTACTTAGATTCCGCTCCCTGGTGTGGGCTTACACCATCGCCTGCGTTACACCACCAGACCGTTACAGTAGGATCCAGCCATGGATCCTCGCCAGTCACAGCAACTAGGTCAACAGGCGCAGCAACTTTCCCAGCTATCCACCATGCTGCAGCAACTCGTCACCATCCAGCAGCAGCAACCTGCACCCTCTCCAGTGGTTGTCCCTGCCTCTACGGTTCCTGTGGCTCTGAGGGGCCCCAAGCTTCGGCTGTCGCCCCCATCTAAGTTCGATGGAGACCCGAAACTCTGCAGTGGGGTTTATCACCCCAAAGCTCTATGCACGTGGAGCTGATGGGCCCATCAGTTTCCTGTCCGAAAGTGCAAAAGGGGCTTTCGTGGTCAGCCTCCTCTCCGGGAAGGCCCTGGCATGGGCTACACCTCTGTGGGACAGGAACGATCCAGTGACGGCGGATCTACAGTCGTTCCTCAGTGAGTTTCGCAATGTGTTCGAGGAACCAGCCTGCGCATCCTTCGCTGAGACAGCCCTCCTAAACCTACGCCAGGGGGACCTGTCTGTAGGGGACTATGCGGTGCAATTCCGCACCCTGGCCTCTGAACTGTCATGGAACGAGGCCGCCCTGTGTGTCACCTTCAAGAAAGGGCTCGCAAGCCGAGTTAAGGACATCTTGGCCGCTAGAGACCTCCCGTCTTCCCTCAGTGACTTGATCCGGTTAGCTACCCGCATCGATGTACGCTTCTTTGAACGGGAGGAGGAACTTCGGCAAGAGCGTCAGTCAGCCCAACCTCGCCGGTTTCCTAGCCTGGCACAGGTGTTCCAGGGGCCTGCTGCGCCACAGCTGCCAACACCCACCGAGGAGCCCATGCAAATTGATCGGGCTCATCTCTCTGAGCAAGAGTTGGCCCAGCGTCGGCAAGGGAATTTGTGCCTCTACTGTGGCAGCCCAGAGCATTACCGGAGGAGTTGTCCCAAGCGCCCCAAGCCTGCGGGAAACTCCCGCACCTAGGTTCTGTAGGAGAGGCATTCCTAGGTGCAAACTCCTCCTCTCCATGTCTGTTGATGCCAGTGCAGGTCGTGTCAAAGACTGGTACCTCGTTCCAGGTTCCGGAATTTCTGGATTCGGGCTCGGCCGGGAACTTCATCCACCAGTCTCTAGTGAAGCAGTATCGGCTTCCGGTAGTCCGCATGGAGAAACTGCTCGACATCTCATCCGTCAGTGGGGAGCTGCTTAGCGACACCATCCAGTTTTTCACCAAGCCTCTGTCCCTCCACATGGGGGCGCTGCATAAAGAAGAGATCTCCTTCTATGTGTTGCCTCGCTCCTCATCAGCGGTCCTCCTCGGAACCCCATGGCTGCGGCTCCACTCTCTATCCCCCGGACTGGACATCTGGAGAGGTGACTCTTGGGGTCCCCAAATGTCGGGGGCGTTGTTTGGTGGCACCTCGCCCGGTGCTTTCCTGCTCTCACTCGACCCTTCAGGAGCCGCTGCCCAGGCTCCTGCCTGAGTATCTGGAGTACGCTGATGTGTTCTCTTAGAGACCAGCCGAGAGTCTTCCTCTGCACCGACCATACGATTGCCCGATCGACTTATTGCCGGGTTCCAGTCCTCCCCGGGGCCGAGTCTACCCACTGTCGGTTCCTGAGACCCAAGCTATGTCTGAGTACATCCAGGAGAATCTCCGTAAAGAGTTCATCCGAAAGTCCTCGTCTCCCGCTGGTGCGGGGTTCTTTTTCGTAAAAAAGAAGGACGGTACCTTACGGCCCTGCATAGACTACCGGGGTCTGAACAAGATCACGGTGAAAAACCGTTACCCCTTACCGTTGATCACTGAACTTTTTGACCATCTGCGGGGCGCAAAAATTTTCTCCAAGTTGGATCTGAGAGGGGCCTACAATTTGGTCCGAATCCGCAAGGGCGATGAATGGAAGACGGCCTTCAACACCAGGGATGGGCACTTTGAGGACCTGGTGATGCCCCTTTTGGGCTGTGTAATGCCCCTGCCGTCTTCCAGGAGCTCGTGAATGACGTCTTCAGAGACCTCCTCTACACCTGCATGGTGGTTTACCTTGACGACATCCTGGTGTACTCACCTGACCTCGAGACCCACCGCAGCCGTGTTCGTCTAGTGTTGAAGCGTCTCCGGGAGAATCATCTGTACGCCAAGCTAGGGAAGTGCCTCTTCCATCAGACTAGCCTCCCGTTTCTGGGTTACGTCATTTCTGACCAAGGCCTACGGATGGATACAGCGAAACTGTCAGCCATGTTGCAGTGGCCACGCCCAGTCGGCCTGTGGGCTATACATCGCTTCTTGGGCTTCTGTAATTACTACCGCCAATTCATCCCCCACTTCTCAACGCTAGTGGCTCCGATAGTGGCCCTTCCCAAGAAACAAGCCAGCCCACGCAGTTTGGCCCGCCCGAGGCCGAAGAGGCGTTCTCGAAGCTAAAAGCCCCGTCTTCTCTACGGCTTCTATCCTTGCACGTCCGGGTCCCGCGAAACCCTTCATGCTGGAAGTGGATGCCTCGTCTGTGGGAGTGGGAGCAATTCTTACGCAAAAAAGGGCCCACGAGTAGGACTGTAACATGTGGCTTCTTTTCCAAAACGTTCTCGCCGTCCGAGAGGAATTACACGATTGGCGAGCCGGGAGCAAACTGGCCATAAAACTGGCCCTGGAGGAATGGCGTTTACCTGCTGGTAGGTGCTGTCACCCCATCCGCATCTACTCTGACCCAAAGAACCCCCAAATATCTCCAGTCGGCTCCAGCGCTAAACCCCACGCCAGGCTAGGTGGTCGCTCTTCTTTTCCCAGTTCGATTTCCAGATGCACTTCAGGCCTGCTGAGAAGAATGTGCGAGCCGACGCTCTCTCCCGTGCCTCCGATGTGGTGGGTGAAGACACTACTCCAGAACACATAGTCCCCCCAGAACGTCTTATCTTGGCAGCTCCAGTTGACCTCTGGAAGGTTCCTCCTGGAAGGACTTACGTGCGCCCTGCTCTCTGCAGACGTATCTTAAAATGGGGACATTGCTCATTGGTGGCCGGTCATCCCGGTGGCCGAAGAACGTTCCACCTGATGTCCTGGTTCTATTGGTGGCCAGAGCTTGAAAGGGATGTCAAGGACTTTGTTTCGTCTTGTGACTCCTGTGCCTGAAACAAGACGCCACGTCACAAGCCGGCAGGCCTACTGCAGCCACTACCTATCCCAACGCAACCATGGACCAACATCTCTATGGACTTCATAACTGAACTTCCCCCTTCGTCTGGCAACACCGTTATTTGGGTGATCACGGATCGCTTCTCCAAGATGGCGCATTTTGGCCCGTTGCCTGGCCTGCCGTCTGCCCCCCGCCTGGTGGAGTTATTCTTTCTTCATGTGTGTCCGTCTGCATGGACTCCCTCAGCAGATTGTCTCGGACCGGGGAGTCCAGTTTGTCTCCAGATTTTGGCGAGCCCTGTGTGCCCAACTTTGGGTGAAGCTCGACTTCTCTTCAGCTTACCACCCGCAGACGAACGGCCAGGTAGAGAGGGTCAACCAGGTCTTGGGATGTTACCTTCGCCATTTCGTTTCGGCACGTCAAGATGATTGGGCCAACCTGCTGCCATGGGCGGAGTTCTCTTATAACTCCCTTGAGTCAGAGTCCGCGGGGGTCTCCCCCTTCTACATCGTGTATGGCCTGCATCCTCGCCCTCCTCTCCCTCTGGTACCTTCCTCCGATGTTCCGGCGGCGGACGCACTGTTCCAGGACATGAAGGCCATCTGGTCCCAGACCCGTCTCTGCTCCGCGCTTCCGCGCGCACGAAGGCTCACGCGGACAAAAGAAGAATCCCTCCTCAGGTTTTCTCCCCAGGTGACAAGGTGTGGCTTTCGGCCAGCTATGTCCACCTTAAGATGCCTTCCCACAAACTGGGTCCCCGTTTCCTGGGACCCTTTGAGGTCATCAGCCGCATTAACCCGGTCTCCTACAAACTCCGACATCCTTCTACCATGAGAATCCCCAACTCGTTTCCCCGCTCCTTACTAAACCCTGGTCCTTAACCGGTTTTCTCAGAAGGCTGTCCCTCCTTGTGGCTGATGCGCCCAATGTCTTCGAGGTCAAGGAGATCCTGGGCATGAGGAGAACGAGAGGGAAAAGATATTTTTTAGTGGACTGGAAGGGGTTCGGGCCCGAGGAGAGGTCTTGGGAGCCGGAGGAATCGCAGTATCATCCAGAAATTCCTCCAATCCAATAACAGAGGGGGGCCAGAGGGGGTGGGGCCCAAGGGAGGGGGGTACTGTCATGGGTGCCCCTGCGACCCTTGCCCCGGGTCGCAGGCGCATCCGTGCTCCTACACCTAGCGGAGCCCCGTCCCGCGCGTCGGGTTCGGGGTCCGCTCACCCCCCTGTCCCCGCCGGCGTTCACTTACCCGGCCACACTCCTGCTCAGCCTGTCTCCGTCTCGCGGCACGTGGTTCTGCCCCTAGGGCGCGCGCGGGCCTGCAGTTTGAAATTTAAAGGGGCAGTGCGCCGGTAATTGGTCATTGCCGGGCACTGCTCCTATTTATGTCTGGCCTCTTCCTGGCGGCCTTTGCCGGATCCTTGGTGTATATCCAGTTGGTGAAAGCGTTCCAAGTATTGTCTAGTCTTGCCTATCCGTGTACCGAACCTCGAGCCTACGTTTACCGACCACGAACCTTGCCGCCCGCCCTGACCTTCTGCCTGTCTACGCTCACGTGCCTCAGCCACCTGCCCTGACCTCCTGCCTGTCCCCGACTCCGAGCCTGCCTGCAGATTCCATACCTCGCCTACCCTTGGCCCCCACCGCAGGCAAGCCCCCCCAGTGGAAGGCGACCTGGTAGACTCCCGCCGCAGCAAGTCCATCCCGCTTTGCGGCGGGCTCTGGTGAATACCGGGACCTACTTAGATTCCACTCCCTGTTGTGGGCTTACACCATCGCCTGCGGTGGTCCAGCAGATCCACCACCAGACCTTTACACATACAAGTCGCCCACAGTGAACAGGAGACCAGAGAGGCCCAACGAAAGGGGGTGAGTATAATTTTTTTTCATTTCATGGGGCACAAGGAGGTTCTATTTAATAAACCCAGACAACCCCTTTACCTAGAAATGGCTAGAGTGTTTTTCTTCTATATAGCCAGATAATTTTAGCAATATTTCACAGACCTTTCACAAGTTTTACACACCCCATTGATGTGACTGAAAGCCTGTGAATTTTCCAAACAAAGAAGACCATTTGAGATAAATTTATCTATGCTTGTGGTTGCGATACCCTATAGAACGGAGTCAGGTCTGTGTGTACTGATAATAGGATTACTTAGGTTACATTTTTTTTTGCATAATCTTCATAACTCATGAATAATCCAAAAAGTTAAAATATCAATTAGTTTTGGCATACCTGCACACATAATTTAATTAGATATTAAAATATGCCTGAGATTATCTTATCTCTGACGTTTCCAGTCTTTATAACCATCATTGTATTCTCCATGGGGTGAAGCAATGATAATGCTTCTGAGAAACTCCATAACAATAGCCCCTTGAATGGCCTTAAATGTTTTAACAGCTTGGATTAGAGTTACCTCTTATCCTGACTGTTGCAGACAGGTGTCAGCTATATTAAACATGTATAAGTATAAAAAAGTATAAATTCTAAAATTCTTTCTCAGCTTGATCCTTGCCCTCCAAATTTTTTCATTTAAAATAAGTTATAGGTAGCCTAAAACCTTGATCATAAAAACTAAAATCCATCCCACAAAAAATAGCTGCCATATGACTACATTAATCAAAAGACAGAAAAAAAAAGATTTGGCTCTCAGAATTGATGGACACAAAAAATATTTTGCATAAAACATAAAGGGTGACATGTCAGAAAAGTGGCACCGTCGTGCCAGTTTTAAGACACATTCAATGAGTGTATAGTGCGCCTGAATGAATGAACCTGTCAAAAATCTAGCGTGTGGTATATCTTGTATAGCATATTTGAGGCACCTAATTTAGGTGCATAGAAAAAAAAGGCACATAGCATATCATTGCCAGCATAATTGATTCGCCTAATTTAAGTACATTCAAAAGTGTTGTTCATGGCGTACAATGCCTAGTTTTGGTGTATGACAGTTTATCTATATAGAGAATAGGGCGTCAACAGTTTTTTGCCGCAAAATACACCCCAAAAAATGGTGCAGCCCTAAAAAGACATGTCGTCAAAGTGAATATATTGTATAATATATATATATAATGATAAAATATAATTAAATATATATATAATATATATATATATATATAATAATATATATATATATATATATATTATATTATTATATATTTTAATATATATATTATATATATAATATCACAGTCATAGGATTAGACACATTTATGATTCTTTGATGCCAAATCTAGGCGCAGTTAGAACAGCCAGACCAAGTTAAAGGTGGTCTGCCTGAGCCGTATATATATATTTAGTATCACATATTTGTGCCAACTAAAAGAATAAAGGTCAGACATTTTAACACTGCACAGTAAACAATTGCAAAAACAATTCATAAAAGTTAATTAACAAGCATGTATATAAGAATATGTAAGAATACATAAGAATATACTAGTATATAAAAATATATATATTTCAAATGGTGGAAAGGAAACTACAACTCATTCTTCTTGAGCCCTTATATCGCATTACTATGTCAATGGG
Source organism: Phyllomedusa bahiana (assembly GCA_025379985.1). NCBI lineage: Eukaryota > Metazoa > Chordata > Amphibia > Anura > Hylidae > Phyllomedusa > Phyllomedusa bahiana. Next base: position 21,534 of record JAODAL010019647.1, read on the forward strand.
TAAATAAAAAGTATGGCTGCTGAAATTAATAATAATACTGGGTCTTAAAGAAGGTTGTGCGGCTTCCGAAAAAAATTTAGGCTACATGAAAAAAAACACATATAGTCACTTTTTTGCTTATCGCTTTCAAATCTGCCAATCAGTGGCTTCAGTGGTCACGTACCATTCAGTTAACATCATCACTGAGGAACTGAGTGGTTTGTGAGCAGTAGTGTCAGGGGAATGGCACACGTCAACTCAAGCTACTGATCAACTGCAGTGCTCACACATCATTTACGGAGAGCAGAAGTAAATATATACCGAGGTCACCATTGGCTGCTTCAATACAGGGAAAGCAGTGACTACAAAGCTAAGTATATATTTTTGTGTTGTTTTTATCTCTCGCAGTTGCAGCATTTTTTAATACATCTAAAATCTCAAAAAAACTTGCAGGGATACAGAGGCCCTTTTAATTTTTGGGAGGATTCCTAAAAGGTATCATTTCTTTTGGACCACTGTTGTGTGGGACTCCAAGTGGCGCTGATGTTTATACCCGTCTTACTAAAGATTACATGAAATGGATCAATAAAAAGACCAAAGAATGATATAATGTTTTTACCACCATGAAATTAGTATTCTCTTTCTTCTTGTTTTTCCAACCCCTAACTATATTGGATACTTTTACCCACATACAGCTTTGGTCTAATCTCTAATATTATATTCTAAAGTTAATTACAATAAAATAAAAAATGTATAAATGTGTCAATAAATTCTAACCAGTTTTCAATGACTTTAAGGGCGACATGTATGACGGGCTTTTCGCCCGTTTTTCGGTGTATACGCGCCCCCCGACCCGAACCCTGCTGTGGAGGCGGGATCGGTGTTGGGCGCAGCGTTCCCCATTTTCACTGCGCCCCCATGAAGGGGCGGGCAATGGGCGCGGTGTGGGCGGGGGACGTTCCCGGGGGGGAGCGGCACGCTCGAAAACCCCGAGGCATGTACATGGCGAGTGGGAAAAAAGGGGCCCAAAAAAAGGGGTGCGCCCGGCGCTCCGAAGGCAGACCGGTTTGTTTTGGTCAAATCTCCAGGGGTGAAGTGAAGCAAGAACGGAAGATGCGGGGGAAACATACAGAGATCGCTAACAATCTGGCGCTCCGCTCCGTGCAGCAGGAGTATGATTTCGAAAAATGCCTTTTATAAAGGCGAAACATTATCAAAAAAGAGAAACAAAAAAATAAAAAAAACCTAAACAAAAATCGGAAATGCATAATTAAAATTTCTGAAACCTATTTCATTGGTCGGCTAAACGGCAATCGAATGGGAGGACATAAACCCCATTATGCCTATGGGAAGTTTTGACCAAAATCAGAATCAAAGGGGGACATACAAAAACAGTAAAAGCAGAAAAGGCTTTTGGCTGAGCTGGCGGGGGGCTTGGCTAGCTGGGCCCAATCAGAATAGGAGGACAAGTCCCATTTATCCTATGGGAAGTTTGGGACTAATCAAATAAAAGGCGGAACGTTCAAAATACATAAAAAGACAGAGAAGAGGTTTGGGTGACTAGCGGGGGCTTGCTATCTCGCCATCAGAGTGCGAGCTACTTTCCCATTGTAGTCTATAGGAGATGGCGAATGAAAAATCTCGGCTTCAGCGCCGTGCGGCATGGAGTTTTAAATAAAAAAATTTTTTATTATTTGTACAATTTTCTCAGAAAAAGAGCTGAAACCTTCAAAAAAAAACATAAATCAATTAAATCCAAAAAACGCATTTGTCGCGAGCCCGGCGCAAAAAGGGAATTGAAAATAAGAAAATTCCCGGGAAATACAGTAATTCAAAATTTTTGTAAGTATTCTCTTGGTGGCCCAAAACCAGCCCAATCGAATAGGGGGGAAAAAAGACCCCCATTTATTCCTTGGAAAAGTTTGGAAACCAATCAAAACAAAGGCGAACAGTTAGAATACAGTAAAAATGCAGAAAAGAGCTGTTTGGTGAGCTAGCGGGGGCTTGGCACTGGGCCAAAGAGCGCGAGCTATTCCCCATTGTTTTTGGGGAGAGATCGGGCCCCCAAGCATCTCGGCGGCTCGCCCCCGGCCGGCATGAGTATGAAAAAAAAAACATTTTTTTAAGTGTAAAATCATTATCAGATAAAGTGCGAAACCTTCTCTAAAAATAAATCATAAAAACCCCGAACAAGCGTTGTCCCCGAGACGGGCTCCATAGGGAATTGCAATGAGAGTTTCCCGGGGGAAATACGAAATTCAAATTGTTTAAGCTCTTCTATTGGTCGGCATAACCACCCAATCAAATAGGAGGCGTCCCCATTTATCCTTGGAGGAGTATTGCCCAATCAAAATAGGGCGACAGGGCCCTTTTAAAGCTATGGAGAAATATTGACCAATAAATTTTCCCAAAGGCAGGACATTTAAAAACAGTAAAAAGGCAGAAATGAGCTATTGGTTAAAGCGGGGGGCTCGCCCCTTTTTACCCATCAGACCCCGCGAGTACTTTCTTGAGTTCTTGGGGAAAAAAAATTTCCCGAGCGAGCTCTGGATTGGCTAATTTAAAAAAGAGCGGGTTATTTGAACAATGGGAGAGCGAGCGACGCTCAGGGGTTTTCTATCAATTTGAAATAAAATGTAATGGCCGAAAAATTAAAAAAATAATACTGCCGAAGTTGTCCCCCATGTGTAATTTAAAAGATAATAATAGGGGTAACGAAAAAAAAAAAATTTTTCAATAAAAAAATGTTTCTTTTTATTTTCGTTAGCCAAGGAAAATAGTATGGGTGCAACGAAAATAAGGGAAAAAAAACGATTTATTAAAATTTTTAATATTTTTTTTTTTATTTCCCCTTTTTATTATTCTTTTATATACACACGGGCAATTCGGCAGTATTATCATTTTTTTGGCAATGTCAATGTTTTTTCAGATTGCATTAGAAAACCCTAGGAGCGTCGCCGCTCTCCCATTGGTTAAAAATTCCGCGGTCTTTTAACAGCAATCACAGAGCTCGTGGAATTTCTTTTCCCCCTAGAACTTATGAGAAAGTCTCGGCTCTGATTGGTAAACTGCGAGCCCCCGCCGCTTCCACCAAATCAGTGTTTTTTGCCTTTTTACTGTTTTTGAAAGTTCCCGCCTTGAATTATTGGTCAATTTTCTCCATAGTTAGAAGGGGGGCCCCTGTCGCTTATTTGATTGGGGCATTTCTCCCCCATGGGTTAATGGGGCCCCTGTCGTCCCATTTGATTTGGGTGGTTTATGCCGACCAAACAGAAGAGCTTAAACAATTGAATTCTGTATTTCCCCGGGGGGCAAATTTTCTCTATTGCAATTCCCATGTGCGCCCGGCTCGGCGCAAAAGCGTTGTTAGGGGTTTTAAATTTATTTATATTTTTAGAAGGTTTCAGCTGTTTTTTTTTGGGAATTTTTTTGTACAAAATTTACTAAAAATTATTTTTTTTATTCATATCCATCCCCACGGGGCTGAGCGCCGAGTTTTTTTTCATTGCGCCATCTCTCCTAAGAATAAATGGGGGTCGCTCGCGTTCTTTTTCCGGATAGCCAACCCCCCTGCTAGCTCAGCCAACGCTTTTTCTTTCCCATTTTACTGTATTTTTTGAATTTCCTGCCTTTGGGGGGCTGTTGGTCAATGTTCTCCATTTTTTAATGGTTTCCCGTGCTCCCATTCTGATTTTTGGCCCCGGTTTCTGCGACCAAGAGAAAGTTTCAGACTTGGGGAATTATTTTTTCCCCCCCCCCCCCCCCCCTTTTTAAACCTAAATTTGGGGAATTGGTTTTTGGGGAAAGTTTAAAATTTTTTTTTATTATTTTTTATTTTTGAGGGGTTTCACTTTTTTTGGGGAATTTTTTTCCCCTTTTATAAAGGCTTTTTGATTCCCCCGCACCCCGAATGTGGAATGATTTTGCCGTGTTTTCCAGCCTGTCTCGCATCGGAAAGGGGTTTTCGGCGCGGTCCGCACAGCGCCTAATCCCCCGACTTCACCCCCCCACATGGCGAGGGGCCCGCGGACTTTTCCCCCTGTATGAGTGCGCTACCACCGGGGGCAATCTTTGGGGCAACCCCGCACTAGCCTCAGTCCCCGCCTGGCCCAACCATGGGGGGGCGTGGCGGACTTTTCACCGAATGTAGAGTGCACTAGCTCGGGCGGCGAATCCACAGGGGCAGCGCCGCACTGCCAAAACCCGCAGCGCCTCACCTGGGGGGCCCGGGGGGACTTTACATGGATGTATAAGGCCCCGGGGCCCACTAAATAGGGCAGATTTCTCCGGAAAAAAATCGGAAAAAAACGTTTTTTCCCACCTGGCGAGCTTCATACATGTCGCCCTAAGTTTTTACTTTGTCTCATTGGTTAAATGCATTTGTACTTTGTCAGTTTTTGACTAGGGATCCTTGAAGCCACAAAAGGGAATGATTCTAAAGGTCTGCCCTTATCTATGTTTAAAAGGAAACCTGGCATCCCTCTTTAAATTACATTGTAATTTTTTGTTTTTTATCACTGAAATCCACGGGAAACATTTCCCGCTCCATAAAAGGGGGTTTGCCCAAATCGGGTCTGCTAGGCCTTAAAGGGTACCAAATCACCCCCAAAAAAATATAAAGTAACAAGGACAAAAAATACAAAACTTCCTTAAAAAAGCTTCTTTGGGGAAAACAAAGCTTTTCCCTTTTTAATTCAGTTTTAAGAAAAAAGTCCCTGCCCCTTTAGGACGGGCTCTAAAAATCCCCCCATGACAGCTTAAATGGACATTCTGTTGACAGTTTGTTTAAAAAGTAACTGTTTTCTGAGGGGAAAGGACCACTGTGAAAGGGGACATCATGGCCCCACTGAAAAAACTCTGGGTTTTTATTTCTGCCCTTTCGAAAATAACAATAGCAGCGTGTAATTTAGATGCCGGTAAACCCTTTAAATTTTGTATCCAATGTGCTGTCCCTCTGCACTTATGTACTGAGAGATTTGTTTTTCTCAAAACAACCCGATACATCAAGCTCCCCCGCACATTTTGGTATCTCTAAACCCAGAAAGAACCCCTGCTCCACAAATGAGCTTTTTGCTAAGAAAGTGAAATAAAAAATTCGCCCCCCTGAAATACTGAGGTGTTTGGGGCCGTCCCTAAAAAACCCTTTTGAAAAAACAGTAATATCGGGATGCAATTTAAGTTTGTCAGTAATGATAGTATAGGAGTCATGATAGTGTAGAAGCTCTGTGACTCTGTGACAAAATTATAGCTCAATGTCTATTACAAATTAACTGCTTCCTCAATGCGGCGAGTAAAGGGAAGAAAGGGATAACATATGAATTTTAAAAACACAAAAAAAACCCCAAATAACCCGTATAATGAAGGAAAGGGGAACTTATAATTTGTGGCTATTAATGCATTTAATATTTTTTATTATATATTGTATAGAAATTTTAACCAGGCACTTTAGACCCCGGTAAATTTGGGAGGTTAAAAAGGATAAGTGGAGAAATGTTAAAAGGGGTGCTTGATTTAGAAAACGCTTTAAAATGTTATGAAAACCATTCCTGATCAAAGGGGGAAAATGGGTTTTCAGAGATTTCTCACTTTAAAAAAGTCCCGTCCTGTCTAGTATTAAAGCACAAAAGTTTCACCCTGGGGGAAACCAAAATTTATCTCGAGAAGAGCCCCGAAACCTTTTCTGTTTGAGCGGGGAAAAAAGTGGTCAGAAAATTCCCCTTGTATGGATGTGAGTTAGATTTCAGTCGAGTGTTGCACAAAACAAAGGGGTTTCAGGACTACCCTGTTGATATGCCATTAATGTCTATTGTGAGACAACTCTTTAATGTTAAAGGAGCCTTCTAACAAGTAATATACTGATTTCTAAATGTATATAAAGAGAAAAGAAGAAAAGTAAGTAGGGCGTTCCTAGTGTATTATGTTTGATATACAGAGTTTAGTTCGTTACGTAATGCATGCAGACAGTGCACTCACCTTTGAAGTTTACAATTACCATTTATCTATGACAACAGGCTATGCAATCAAAACACATAAAACAATAATATACAAAACTGCCATTGTAGCTCTATGCATTGCATGCCTAATGCTAAGGCAGCTTAGGTGAGGTGAGTATCATAGATGTATGTGTTTATGAAAAAAGGAAAAAAACGGCAATACTAGGATTATGCTATTAACTGTTCCATACCCCATGAAGTAGCATTGATTCCTTCAAGGCCCAATAAAATGTTTAGAAACCCAATATAAATACACACATTTAATGTGGCATCATGAAATATTGTACTGCGACCCCATCATTCACATATTCCCTAATTGATTAGCTATCTGCTTCACATTTCTATTTTGGTATTCAAGTGTTGGGTTCTAATTCAGGCCTGGAATGTCAGATTCCAGACAATTAGTGGGTAGACTGCCCCTGTAATGATCGCACAAGCTGTACACCTACAGCTATACATTCCTCCCTGTACCTCCCTGCTTTCATCTCTGTGATCTGTGTGTGAGGAAACAGGAAGTGACAGCAGGTGTTTTATCGGGCTTCTAGGTCGATTTATAGTATTTGATTTGACTGTCTGATCACAGATGAATTCATGCTGGTTTATGGCACGTTGAGGATTTTCCTGGCTTTCTGGCTTATCACAGCTTCTTTTCAGAGAGGTGATAATGCTCATATGAGCTGACACTGATGTTTTCTTTAGAGCACATGGGAATTTTAATGCTACTGTATGGTCATTTGGGCTAGATAAAGATCTATGGTCAAGCACCTCTGTGTGCAGTAATGCTTGTTAACTCAAATTTTATCTAATGCAAAAAGAATATATGGAAATATGCATAGCCATTGGCGGACATTAGTATCACTTTCATTATATATTATATAAATAATCACTTTCATGATATCATTTTCATTATATATGTAACGTCAGGAGTAGTGGATCCTCTGGACCACTGCAAGTGGTGGTAGAAGCCACACCAGGGACTGGAATCTAATTAGGTTCCGGTACCGAATCGTAAAACTAGTTCGTAGTTGGGGACTGGCAGGAAGGTCAGGACAGGCGGCAAAGCTTTGTAGTCAAGAAACGTATCAACGGGTCAGGAACATGACAAGAACGCACTCTAGAACACTTTCTCTAAGGCACAAGGTGCAATAGATCCAGCAGGGAAGTTGTCATGATTGTTCCTGAAACACCCCGTCTTTTGGCTCTGGTCGCCGGCCACGGCCAGTACGACGTAAACCATGGTTTTTGACTTAAGACTTCGTTTCTTATCACTAGTGTGAACTGGGTTTATTTTGTGCTGGGTGCTAATTGATTCCTGGCCAACGCCCGTGGCCAGGAATCTTCCAGCACACTCGTGGTTAATTTTGTTCCTTCTTGAGTGACAGCCTTCTTCTCCTATCTGGTCTTTTGTTCCTTCTGCCTATTACCTCAGTTCTACCTTTCATCTGTTCCTTTATAAGGTCTCTGCTTCCTTCTGGCCATGCCTGCAATTTTGGCTCATTGCCCTATAGTTCGCCTGCTCTCTTCTGTTGCTTCTGTGATCTCCTGACCTTTCGCTTTGCACCCCAGCTATTCTCTTTGTCTCACGATTCTTTACCGCGCTGCCCATATTGTTGCCGACTTTGGACCACCCCCGGTTATTCTCTTTGTCTCACGATTCTGTACCTTGCTGCCCGTATTGTTGCCGACTTTTGACCGCCCGACTACGTTTATTGTTCTGTGTCTGTTTGTCCTGTCTGTGTCGCACCTATACCAGTGCAGCCATCAGTCTTCTGGTTGGGGCCGGCCTATTAAGGAGTCGGGTTCCCCAAAAGGCAGGGACAGAGGCTGGGACCAGTGTCAGGGCCTCACTTGTCTGTGTCTTTGTGTGCGTCCCTGACAGAAGTAGTAGGAGTCTACCAGATATATAGGTTCAGCGTCCGGCAATCAACCAATTACCGGTACACTGGCCCTTTAAATCTCAGAGAGCCGGCGCATACATGCCCAAGGGAGCAGCTGGCAGAGAAACATGGGGAAGCAGGAGCGCGGCAGGGTAAGTATTTGCTAGAGGAACGAGTGCGCCCGCAGCCCGACACGTAGATCGCAGCACCACTCGTCCCCGCTGCCGGCTTGGCAGAGAGGGTACAAGTACACCCGCAGCCCGACATGCGGGCTGCGGAGCCAATTGTAACAATATATTATATAAATAATGAAAATGATACCAATGCCTGGCAATGGCTATGACTCACATATATAAAGCCATAACTATAGCTAAGTATATGTTTTGAAAGGTTTAGAAAAGATTTCTTGACTTTGGTTGCTGCTCAGGTTGATCATATACATGGCGCTTAATGTTGCTGTGATTCTGTAATACTGTTTATTAGCCGAGGGCAGTAATTTTTTCTTTTTTTTCTTGTGGCCATCACAAAGTAGCAAAGTGACAGCTAGCCTAGACTGCAAATACATGTCTCAGTGGAGCTCCCAGCCTTTCACCTGGTCACTTAGGTGTCAACATAAATTCCCTTGTAACAGAGAGGAGTCATCCCACCTTGATCTAGAATCTACTACAGGTCCAGTCACATGGTATAAGCTTTATAAGCTGCTATATGGTTCTGCATGTTTGTATATACTGAGAATCCGCACAAAGACCCCCTCCACTAATGTAAGTAGAATTATCAAAATCCAATAGTCACACCACAGTCCACCAATATTTACTGCAACATGACACGTAGTCTTTTCACAGTTGATATGTGGTTTACTACTATGAAAGTAGTACCAATATCTTTCACATCTTATGAACTCGACCACATTGACCAAAAGAGTTTGACAGAGCTAAAACCATTCTATTATGCTTAAATTCATGAAAAACACTATCAGCAACAGCCATAAGAATAAACCCTAAACCCTTTTCGGTAAATTTACTTTAACTCCTTAGCAACTGCCCACCGTCTTTTGACGTCTGGCATTTCAGGGCGTTGCTGCAGACATCGGAGTTTGCGGCGCCTGGCAGCCCTGATCCCAGCACAGCTCCTGCGAGCATCGGGGAGTGGGGGAAACCTCCACTCCCCGGTGCTTTAACCCTTTGATTGCCGCAGTTCATCACCACAGAGCAATCAAAGGGTTTCCCTGCTCTGTCGGGTGATCGGGACACCTGTTGACCAGACAGTCAAACAGCTGCACAGTCAGCCCTGGGGACCTAGAGTAGCCCCAGGGCTGTCTGTGTAACAAGCCAGTGAACAGGGCAGACTGTGTGCTGTCCTGATCACTGCCTGTGTCAGACTGACACAGATTATAATGTATTAGCATATATGACAATGCTAAGACATTACTAAGTGTAAAAAAAAAAAAAAAAAAGTAACAATTTTTCCTTCATGGAATTTAAAAAAAAAGTAACAAACATAAAAAAGTGTAAAAAAAAAATAAATAAAATAAAAATAAATATTTAATAAAAAATAATTGTGCATACATAACACAAACAAAAAAAAAACATACACATAAAATTAATTTAACAAGTTATTAAGTGTGAAATGTGAATAGTGTAAAAAATTTAAAAAAAAAAAACAAAATTAGAAAAATATGATTGAAAACACCTTTTAAAAACAGAAAAAGTGTTTAAAAGTGAAGTACCCCTAATAAAGTCAGGGGTGCTGAGCGTTATGGCGTGTGGCATGTGATAACCATTTTGACTCTTTATGAATATTTGTTTCACAGGTCAGTTAGGCACCAAAAAAGATGGGTCTAAATATGCTTATATATGGTGAGAAAAGATATATGATCCTAATCCTCAGAATCTCTGAACATGATTCATAAAAAAATAGCCTCTTCGCTACAGGTCAAAGATCAGATAGGTGAAAAAGGATGGAAGAACAGAAATAAGCACAATTATAGCAATGCACACATAGTCAAAGAACCATTCATATACCTACCACATACTTAAAACTAAAATATTAAGAATTCCAACCATTTTAACAATGTTAATTGCAGCTGACATCCTCTGCTATCAGTCAGGAATGGAGACAGCGCCAATCCCTCCAGTTTAATCCATTTTAATTTCAACCACTGCATCTAAATGAATGAAAAACCTCTCCTTTGCCCAATCGCCCCCCATCCTATGACAAGATCACAGGGTGCAAATGGTTGCCTTGGCAGCTGGGAGCCTAATGAAGGCTTCCGTAGCGGCCCGGTTGCCATAGGCAGGATGTTATAGGAGTTCCATCTTTTTACACCTTCCTGCATTATCTATGTAAAGTAGAACAGTTTACAAGAAATCACATCGCCTGGTGATGCCCTAAAGAGACTACAATTACAAGTGCAAAAAAAAAAAAGTTTTAAAAATAAAAAAATATGCTAAAAGTTCAAAACACCATTCTTTTGCCATTTTACAAGTAAATGAATTAAAAAAAATGTTACACATAATGCTGCTGGTTAAAATGCCCTCACATTTTGATCAAAATGTGCTCTAAGAACCCCAGATTTTCATGTATACCTCATTTTTTAAATAATTTATATATTTAGGGCCTCAAGTATGGAAATTGTCTCGGTCGAAGACGGTCCTCGTTGCCCCTTTCATTTGCATATAGTGCTCTGATGAAAGGGAGCTCTGATTGTTTTCTATGGGCAACAAGAAACGTCTTTGACCTAGACAGTTTTCATACATGTGGCTCTAATTTACTTCACAGGAAGTAAATTTACATTTCAAGATGAGCTTCAAAACATGCCTAATGAGAGGCTTATTTTGAAGTGAAACTGTGGAGTATATTTAGTGGTGTTTGTGCACCAAAAATACGCTCCACAATTGTTTCTATGGGCTTTTACTGGAGTAAACACCTCAAGAATTGACAAAGCACTTAAATTTATGGCAGTAAAAGCGTCAAAAAATACTTGATGCAATTCCGCTTTTGCTTTCGTTTGAATGACGGCACGTTTGTTACAGTGGAATGAATAAGAGTTGCATAGAACATTGTTAGAAGTGTATTGTGGGGTGTATTGCAAAATACGTCTCTAAACAAGCATAAATTTACACCATGTGAACAAAGTACAACATGTCCCAATACGAATACGCCATAGTTTTGGTGGATTTTGCGGCACAAATACTTTTGACGCCATATAAATGAACTGTAATATACCAAAACTATGCTCATTCTACGCCGGCACGACACATTGTAATGCGCCTAAAAAGGCGCATTAAATATAGTAGCAATGATACACTATGCGCCTCAATCACACAACACGCCTTTTTAGGCGCCTTAATTTTACTATGCCAGGTATACCTGATGCCAGATTTTTGAAAGGATCTTACTTTCAGGTGCACCGTACACTGATTAAATGCGCCTAAAATCTGCCGCGGAAACACCAATTTTCGGACGTCGCCCAAAGTGCTTACCTTTGTCTCAGCGTTTGCAGTTTGCGATGTATTAATTTTTATGTGTTCACATTTCTACAGAATGAGAATTTACACGAAGATTCCCAATTCATGTAAATAGAATTATTTGAAATCCCACAAACACACCACAGTCTGGCAATATTTACTGCAATATGGCACGTAGACCTTTCACAGTTAGTTATGTGGTTTATTGCTAAGGAGGTAAAATGCAGGAAACCACTACAATATCCACCGCTGATGAGTTGAAAAAATCTTGATGCTTTATTAATTCTTCATTAAAAAATACAGGTATAAACAAGCCAATGAAACACCCATGCATGGCGGAGCATAAACTAATAACGGCTTATGGGAAAAACAGCTGACTCGTTTCGAAAGAAACCTTTCTTAGTCGTTCTTAGCTACAACAGCGGCAAAAAAGATCGACCCTAAACCTAATCTTTTTGGCTCATCTTCAATTATTCAAAGGTTTTACTTTGCAACCGTTTTTGTTGCTTCAATGTTTTATAACTCAGCTAACTGGTATGAATTGAAAATATTCATTTTACACAGGAAAAATGTTGGACAGTGCAGCTCACTTCTAAGTTTTGAGGAAAGAAAGTTTCTACATAAACATAGAAAGGGATTCTTTACTGTAAGAGCAGTGAGACTGTGGAACTCTCTGCCAGAGGAAATTGTCATGGTAAATTAACTAACAGAGTTCAAAAAGAGTCTGGATACATTTCTATAGCGTAATACTATAACAAGTTATAGTGACTAGGATTCTGGAGAAGGGGCATTAATTCCGGGATTTATTCTGATTGCCAGATTGGGGTCGGGAAGGAATTTTTCCTTAAAATGAGGACAATTGGCTTCTACCTCATGGGGGTTTTTGCCTTCCTCTGGATCTGGATATAGCACAATTGACTTAACTGGATGGACGTCTGTCTTTTATCGGCCTTACAACCTATGTATCTATGTAACCAAACGCCTAATGCAGGATAATATTATAAAAAATTGTCGATATTTATTTAATGCATTTTTAGAATTTTGGATTAATTTGTTTTGGACTTTTACCTCATAGTTATTGAATTTATTTATTTATTTTATTCTGTTTTTAATGGGTGTTTGAAATCACATTTTTTTGACTGTGTTATTTGTGATGTGTTTAACAACGGTGATTTTTTTAAACTGCTCTAGAAAATGTTAGACAGTTTTGATAGTAAATCAAATTGTTATGATAAGTTTAATATAGTGTCTGCAGGGATTTGATAGGTTGTGTAAGGCTACCGTCACAATGCATTTAGCACTTCCATTTATCGTATTCATATAGTTAGTGATTTTTGTTTAATGAATTATAAATGTGAAAAAAAAGCGCTCTTCATTTTTCCAGGGGTTTCGTTTTTATGAAGTTAATTGTTCGGTAGAAATGACATGTTATCTGTATTCTGCAGGTTGGTTTAATAACGGTGATACCAAAAGTTGTAAAGTTTATGTTAAGTTTTTAGTACTTTAAAAGAAATAAAACCTTTTTTTTTTATTTGTGCTGCAGCACCATTGTGAGCAACCAATAACTTTTTTTGTTTTTCGATCTATGGATCAGAGTTATAGTTGAAGTGAAGTTCTTATTGGTACCATTTTGGGATACAAACAACCTTTTGATCACTTTTTATTCCAATTTTTAAGGACAAAACATTGGAAATTATTTTCTTCTACCATGTTATAAATAACGTTATGTTTTAATAGATCAGATTTTTATGGACGCGACGATACCAATGACAGTATGTGTAACTGTTTTTTTTTTTTTTTTTGAATGGCAAAAGGTGGGTGTTTTGAACTTTTTAATATGTTATATTTTTTAGACTATTTTAAAGATATTTTTATATAGACATTTAGGACAACATGTATTAATGGGGCTTTGCCAGTTTTCTGGCATGCTTTCAGCCCCAAAAAACTGTTGTAGCTCTGTCTGACAGATGTATGAACTGTCCTATGTCAAAATCTGGCGCTTTCTGCAACAGACGGGACACTTTTGTATGCGCCATTTGTACGAATTCTTACATTACCTTTGCCTTCATGTTTAAAGCTAATCATTGTGGTGGGAATTCCCCTTCAAGAATTCAATCATCAAAACACCAAGGGTAAGTTTTACTAAATGAAGAGGGTAAAATTGTGTACACCATGATCGTATCTCTGGAATATTGCACAATATGGGTAGTGATCACTAAACTAATAAAACTATGTACATTGTGCTGACATCACTGGCATATTTTTTAACCCAAAAAGAGATTGCAATGTTAGGCTAGGTTCACATCTGTGTTGAAGTTTCTGTTCAGAGCCACCATAGCAGACGAAAGATGACAGTAAGAAATAACACAGCATGCTGCATTTTTTTCCATTGAAATGATAGACACCACAACAGAAACCGGACACAATTGGTACTTGTCACATAATGGAACCAGCACCACCTCTGCGATGAAGGTTCTGAACAGAGCATGCACACACAAGTGATCCAAGCCCTAAAGGGGTTATCCATTCTTTTAAAAAAGTTACTGTTGGTCAGGGTGGGATTAAAATATTCGAATCCAAACAGTCAAGTGATACGATAGATTGGGAAATTAGGATTTTTGTGTTTTTGAGGTTATTTTATAAATTAGTATTCAGAGAATATAAACCTCATGTAGGTGGGGACCTGCTTGAGACCTACTTTAATTACACCCTTAGGCCATGTTCCTCCTGAAAAATACGCTGCGATTTTAGCAGATGTTAGGATGTAGATTCACCTCATCCAATGGGGCTAAGCTGCATTTTGGTTCCTATCGAGCACATATGTTTTTTCTCTTGACATTGATTTGGAATATGCATGAATAAAAATATTTGCCTACATAAGGTTTATATACATATTCCAATTTAAAACAATGGGACACGTTAGGATTGTTATTGATGTAAATTTTGGTGCTTAAAATGCAGGTTTTTATGTGCTAAAATATGTTTAAAAAAATTTAGTGGGAACGTAGCTTTAAAGAGATGTCCCCTAAATACAAGCCATGTAGGTTATAGATTTGGGGTTTCCTCCATCTGCTAGATAGGAGAGCTACCCTATATAAGCGGCTCCTGTCCTGGCAGACACACTGTCTATGTAATGTGTTACTTATCCTCTCGCAGTTTACAGACTCTCCCACCCACAAGGATGGGAACTCACTTGATCTGGTTTTCTCTAGTCTCCCATCAATTTCTAACCTTCTAATTCTCCTTATGCTCTCTCTGACCACAACCTTATTTCCCTCACTATCACTAACCCTCAGACTTCTCTGGACACACCTGCCCGTCATCCATTCAGAAATATCCGCTCCATTAACACTCAGGAACTCACATACACCATACAGTCCGCACTGCCCCCAATCTCCTCCCTCTCCTGCCCTGACCTGGCTGTTAAATGTTACAATGAACCTCTCTCAACCCCACTGGACATATTGGCACCACTCACACACCACACTACCAGAGTCAGACACCCGCAGCCATGGCACACGCCTCAGACTCACCATCTGCGGCGTTGCTCAAGGTGTGCGGAGCGTCTGTGGAGAAAGTCAAACCTACCTGCAGACTTTCTCCACTATAAATTCATGCTCAGGACTTACCACACTGCCTTTCACTGTGCCAAACAAGAATATTTCACCTCCCTCATCTCCACATTACACAACAATCCTAAACGCCTGTTTGACACTTTCCACTCCCTCCTCAGGCCCAAAGCTCAGGCCCAGTCATGATGATCTTCCCATCTTCCTTTAAACAGGCTAATATAACCCCTTTACTAAAAAAGCCCACTCTGGACCCATCCTGCGCTGCCAACTACCGACCATTCTCTAACCTCCCGTTCATCTCTAAACTCCTGGAACGCTTGGTCTACTCTCGACTAATCCGCTATCTCTCTGATAACTCTCTTCTCGATCCTTTGCAATCAGGTTTCCGCACTTTACACTCCACTTAAAATGCTCTAGTTAAAGTCTCTAATGACCTCCACAATGCTAAATCTCAGGGTAATTACTCGTTGTTGGTTCTGCTGGATCTCACTGCAGCATTTGACACTGTTGATCACCATCTTCTCCTCAGCATGCCCCGTGCTATTGGCATCCAGGACACCGCTCTCTCTTGGTTCTCTTCCTACCTCTCTGACCGCTTCTTCAGTGTCTCATTTGCAGGTTCTACTTCTTCTCCTCTCCCTCTTGCTGTTGGGGTCCCTCAGGGGTCGGTTCTTGGTCCTCTCCTCTTCTCAATCTATACAGCCCCCATTGGCCAAACCATCAGTAGATTTGGCTTCCAGTACCATCTCTATGCTAATGACACCCAATTATACACCTCTCCCCGAGACCTCACTCCTGACCTGCTACAAAACACCAGTGACTGTCTGTCCGCTGTCTTTGACATCATGTCCTCTCTGTATCTCCAACTAAACCTCACTAAAACTGAACTTCTTGTTCTTTCCCCATCTACTAACCAACCCCCCCCCCTGCTATTTCTCTCTCAGTGGCACCACCATAACTCCTAGGCAACATGCCCACTGTCTTGGGGTTATTCTAGACTCTGATATGTCCTTCACCCCCTATATCCAATCCCTGGCCCGCTCTTGTCACCTGCACCTCAAGAACATCTCCAGAATCCGTCCTTTTCTCACTATCGAAACAACTCAAACCCTCATTGTTGCTCTTGTTCTTTCTCGTCTTGACTACTGTAACTCCCTGCTTATTGGTCTCCCACTCTGCAAACTCTCCCCTCTCCAATCTGTCCTGAATGCAGCAGCCAGGCTTGTCTTTCTCTCCAGCCGCTATACTGATGCCTCTTCCCTGTGTCAGTCACTGCACTGGTTGCCCATCCAGTACAGAATACAGCATAAACTAATCACTTTCACCCATAAAGCTCTCCACAGCACTGCACCCCCCTACATCTCCTCCCTCATCTCTGTCTACCACCCTGCCCGCTCTCTCCGCTCAGCTACGGACATCAAACTACAGACCACAATCATTCGAAACTCCCATGCCCGTCTTCAAGATTTTGCACGTGCTGCACCCATTCTCTGGAACATCCTACCACGTACCATCAGGCACAACCCCAGCCTTCACAGTTTTAAGAGTGTCCTGAAAATACATCTTCTTAGGCAGGCCTACCAAGATCCCTAATTGCTAGCCCCCACCTTCTATCACACACATTTCTGTCACTCCCTACACTAGGGCACTCGCAGGCACTTATCTGTATATAGATGCACTGTCATGGTGGCAGGCTCACCCAATTTTTATGTAAACCACCCCAAATTTATGAAACAAGGCTGGACCATTGTAAATTTAGCATTTCTCCCCTGTTGTCTCCCCAGACACCCTCATAGATTGTAAGCTCTCGCGAGCAGGGCCCTCACACCTTGTGTCTCATCTGTAAGCAGCTCTCACTCTGTAATGTCTGTCTTTTGTCTGTAATTATACCCTCTACATTGTAAAGTGCTGCGGAATTTGTTGCCGCTATATAAATAAATTATTATTATTATTATTATGTTACGATATAAATGCTAACCAAATACTAGGGGCATAACTAGAGATGCCTGGACCCCATTGCAATCTTTTGGATGCCTCAACCTGCCAGCCACTCCCCCAACCATGAACATTTACCAGTACTTCTTAATAATAGCCATGCAGTTACTAAATAATACAAGAAGAAAATAACTCACCGTACATATCAATATCATACTGCTACCAAACAAATCCCACTAAGACCAACATTACCAATAACGAGATTACAAAAACACCCGATTATGCCACCAGTACTCGACCACAAGTTACCACCACATAATGACTGAATAATACTACTACACTATTACTGAATAAAAATCAATATACAAAGACCATAATTACCACCATACAGTGACCATATAGTGGTAGATGCCAGTTTACACAGTCTCTGCAGACTGTATATTACCTCCATACAGTGACCATCGAGTGGTAGATATGTGTACACAGGCTCTGCAGGTGACGTTTTCTCTGACAAGTCATTCAGTTTCCCTTTTCTTCTGCATCAGGCCACCATGATGACCTCCCCACCACCAATCATCCCTGCAGAGTTGGACAAAGATATCTTTGAATTCTCGCTTCCAACACCTCAGTCACTGTCCCCACCTCTGTATTAACTTCCCAGAGGTGGAAGAGCAGGAACAGTCCATAGCTTAGAGGCACGGTCTCCTAGGGTTGTAGTGGAAAAGAGGACTATCCCCCTAGAAATTGTGCTACAGCTATGGCCTGTATCCCTCAATCATATTACCAGGTAGCTAGGTAGGGCCTTCAGGTGGGTAGGTAGGAAGGCGGACCTATATTAGAGGCGGACCTATAAATTGAGCTCAAGCTTAGCCACACAGGGGATATTATGATTCCCATCTGCAGATAGTGAGGCTCAGTCTGGATCATCGGACGGTACAAAAGATGACCTGGTATCTTTTTTAGGTCATATACATTTACCTTTTTTTCTCAGTTTAATCCCCTGATGAACCCTCCAAAAAACAATAGGAGGGGGAAATGCATCTGGTCGAGAGCTCGCTTGATGTTTTCAATAATGGAAGAGATAATTTTTGATATTGAGTATTGTACTGATGATTTGTATATCAAACTGGAGATTACTACAGAAGGGCGCTATAGGGTGTATAAAGAGTGAGAGTATCCTGAGTGGGGCCACCCTTGTCGGGGCGATGACCCCACAGTAATCTATATAGGTGTGAGCATAGAAGTGCTTAACAGGGATAGGCTTGAATATTTCATTTTCTGACCCCCTTGTTACAGCGACAGATACACATTCAGGATATTATATGAAACATTAATAAACAACTCCAGGAGGAATTGTATGATCTCCAGAATCATGAGTTATTGCAGCCTCATACTTTCACATATTTCTGTGACTAAAATAGGTAGGATGGGTCCCAGTTAGGTAGGTAAGCATGACCCTAGGTAGACAAGTAATTGGACAAGGCCCCAGGTAGGAAGGTAGTTCCCAAGTAGCTATCTTAACCCACATTAGTTAGGTAGTTAGGCCCTAGGTAAGTAGTTTGGAAGGCCCCAGGTAAGTAGGCAGTAGAAAATCCCCAGGTAAGTAGGTAGGTAGTAGATAGGTCCTAGGTAGGTAGATTGGCCCCAGATAGGTAGATTGGTAGGCCCCAGATAGGTAGACAGCAGATAGGCTTCAGGTAGATAGGAAGGCAACAGTTGGTAGGCCCTATGTAAGTAGGTAGTTACTAGATAGGTCCTGGGTAGGTTGATTTGCCACAGGTAGGTAGGTTGGTAGGCCCCAGATAGGTAGGCAGGTGATAAGCCCCAGATAGGTAGGTAGGCAACAGTTACCCCCCTAGGTAGGTAGCTAGGTAAGGAATAGATAGGCTTCAGGTTGGTAGATAGGCCACAGGTAGGTAGGTGGATTGATCCAACATAGGTAGGTAGGCAGTAGTTAGGCAACAATTACAGTAGGTAGGTAGGCCACAGGTAGGTAGATAGGTCTCAGTTAGATGGATAGGCTACAGGTAGGTAGGTAGATTCGCTCTAAGTAGAAAAGTAGGATTTAGATATGCCCCAGTTAGGTCGATAGACAGGGCCCCATTAGATGAAAAAAAAAAATTCACCTCTTCCCGTTCCCTCTACGAGTGGCAGGTCAGACTTCTCCCAGTGCCCGGCGCAATGATATGACGTAATTGCGCCATCTGGGTGATGATGCACGACTGGTGTCTAGTATGTCTAAGGCCTGGGGCCTTCAAACTATTAGGCTGAATAGTGGAGCAGGGTGCTGATGTCCCTCTGCTCCACTAAATGACAGTGCAGACATGCCTCTGAATGCTCAGGACAAAAGGCCTGGGCTTTTTTAGGTATGACATACCAGGCAGCCTGGCCTGGGTCCCCTGTGGTGGTTGATCCTGTAGCAGCAGCTATGTCTGCTACAGACGTGGTTACACCACTGCCAAATATGCTTTATGGGAATTGATAAAGTGTGCCAATCAATACTAAAAGGCAATTTAAACAAATTACTGCTACAAAGAAAAGACTTATGGATATCCACTTTAAGGATTTTATCCCATTTGGTAAATTAACAACTGGATTTCAGTTCTATCTAATATTATGCATCAAGTGGATGAAATAACTGATCTTGCTTCTACTATATAATATTGGGAATGTTTTACATCTAATGCATCCTCTATAGATGTGTTTATTCATTTATCAGGACACCTTAGTTTGCGAAGACCCAATGTACCTCTGTGAGCCCCATGTGTTATACATGGCTATAATATAATTTTATAAACTATACATGGCTTTCCACTGATCTCTGCATCTATATTGATAAGTATCTGTAAATGGAATTAAATCTTTCCTTCACACGCACAAAATTCCCATTTCATATTGCTACATTGAATATCCGGTATCAGTGCCGTTCATTTGTTACTATAGACGTGACTCGGCTGCCTATGTAGCCAGGAAAACCGAGTAGGTGGCATCATATCTATGTATGACTGCCTCAATCCTAAATAATATAATGCACCACTTATATTTTTCTATAAATGTATATATCCCTGGTAGGCTCCACAAAATAGTTCTCCACACTTATTCAATACGTATTTCAAAAAATTTATGGGCCACCTTCACAGAATTTCATTGAAAGTATAAAACACTTTTATTTGCATCAAAAAGCTAGTAAAATCATCTCTTGATAACATAAAACGGGATAAGTATACTTGCTGCGATCCACCTCGCATTCAGTGTTGAAAGTTCAGCTCTATTAGGAGCTCAGCATAAAGCGTATGCGGCCGGGAATCCGTGTCCATGTGAACAACACTGTACGGGGGAAATTTAAAGCAGTATATTCGCAATTTTTTCTGCCCTGCACGAGGGCTAGTGAGGAGTGACAGAGTGTCCGGGCAGCTCACATTCAGTCGAGCTGCATGCACACCGTGACGTTTTGGGGATATCCCCTCCCCTTTCTCAAGCATGCGTAGACAAGCTCTTTCCCTTGCTATATAGAGCTAATTAGAAACATTTGTGTACCAAGTATCAAAGACATGAAAGAAACATTTAGAAAAAAATAATAAGAAATATATATATATATATATATATATATGTTTAATATAGACTTTTCAGGCTAAAACTTTCATTTATGCCCTTTGGAGCCATAGATTCAAGATAATGGATCCAGTAAGCTTCTCTATTTGATCCCATTTGATCCCAAACCCCCCATAGAAGTCCCGGGTTTTTTTGAAAGGGCCCCTTGTAATTCCCCCCCCATTTTTTACACCTTAGTTTCCCAGATGATACTTTAAATTTACAGCAAAAAAAACCTCCCTTAAACTTTTTGAAACTTGAGGTCAATCTGACCGTTGGGGGAAAAAATTTCATTTTAAAATTTGTGCTTATTTGAAAATTTTAGTTTTTAAAGTGATAGATTTGGTTTGAAAAAAGGACGGAAGGGTTCCTGCTAAACTTTTGTTTATGTTTTTTTTTCCCCTTTCAAAAGGTAAGTTTTTGTTTAACTAAATCTTCAGCAACCCCTTGGGGTTAAACTGGGTTATTATTTAGTATATTTTAATTTGGGACGTTGTGGGGAAAGATAGCATCCGACCCTGTAATCCTTTTAAACCTTTTTTTGTGCATGATTTGGGAAATTTTAGATTTGAAAGTGTAGATTGAAGTGAATTTTGGGAAAAAAGGGCGGAAATTTGGGAAAAGAAAGTGGGGATAAGGGGGGGGAGGACACTTTTTTTGTGAGCACCCGATCTATAAAAACCCCACACCCCCATTTCCCCCATCCACTATTGCTGTCTACCCTTTTAGCCCCCTCTCCCTCCCCACTGTAACCCTCCCGTCTTTAGCCCCCGACAATTCTAAACCATAACAGCGCCTTTCTACCCCTCACCCTTTTTAAAACATCCCCCCAAAATGTTCTCCCTTTTCAAAACCCCCACCAAAAACACCCGTTTGCATAGTTTTTACACAAGCAACCCCTCAAACCCCATTTACTCAACATCCCGCTGTCCCCCTTTTCTTCTCCTGCTTTCCCCGCTGAAAGGGACATCTTCCCCCAACCCCGGCCCCCCCCCCCTTCCTTTACCCGCCATTCCCCCCCCTCCTCTAAACCCCCCATAGAAACCCTGTAAAACCCCCTGGCTATTCCCCTGAAATTTTTTTTTCTGCCCCTTTTAAATTTTGCTCTGTGGAAAACCCTGTTTGTTTGAACAAACTCACCCGTTTTGGGCCTGTTTCCCCTTTTTCACTCCCCAACCTCCTAGCTCTCACAGAAACATGGTTTCCCGCACTCGACACCGCTTCCCTTGGCCCCCCTCTCACCTTTGGGGGGCCCAAAACTTCACCCACACCCCCAGCCTGAGAACAGGCCGGGGGGGGAAATTGGGTTTTCTTCTCTCTCCAAAACTGCACTTACCAGGTCCTTTCCTGTTCCCCTTTCCCCCACTTTCCCTTCCTTTTTAGGTCCCCCAAACCCCCAGATCTTCCCCCCATTTTCTCTCGAATTGTGGTTGTGTACAACCCCCCGGCCCCCCCCGTTTTCCCGGATCTTTTTTCCCCTGGCTCCCTTTTTCCTCTAATGAAATACCCAATCTCATCCCTGGGGGATTTCAACATCCCCTTGATGACTCCCTGTCCCTTTCCCGGGCCCCTCAGTTCCTTTCACTCTCCCCCTTCTTTGGCCATTGCAGTTTTTCAGACTCCCCCCACCCACAAAGGTGGGAACTCATTGATCTGGTTTCTGTCTTTATTCATCAATTTTAAAACCTTTAAAATTTTCCCCTTTTGCAATCCTCCGATCATAACCCTTTATCTCTTTTTAAATATTTAAATTTTCTCGCAGCCCCCCTTTTGGACACACCCTGCCCGTCATCCATTTAAAAAATACCGTTTCCATTTAAAAACCTTTTAAGAAATCACCGACACCTTTAAGTCCTCACTGCCCCCAATCTCCTCCCTAACCCCCTGACCTGGGGTTAAATGTTTTCAATGAAAGGGTCTCATCCCCCCTTTAAAATGTTGGCACCCTCAAACACCCACCCACCAAAATCGAAAACCCACAGCCATGGCACACCCCCTTTAGACTGGCCCCTCTGCAAACGCTTTTTCCAGGTGTTGGAGGTCTGGGAGAAACCAAAGCTACTTGCAACTTTTCCACAAAAAAATTCATTTCTCAGGCTTACCACATTGGCCCTTCACTGCGCCCCAAAAAAAAAAATTTTTTCACCCCCTCATCTTCCCACATTACAAA
This sequence comes from Phyllomedusa bahiana, assembly GCA_025379985.1. Taxonomy (NCBI): domain Eukaryota; kingdom Metazoa; phylum Chordata; class Amphibia; order Anura; family Hylidae; genus Phyllomedusa; species Phyllomedusa bahiana. The sequence goes on from JAODAL010019647.1 coordinate 44,118, forward strand.
AACAACCCAAAAACCCCCTGTTTTAAAAACCTTCCCCCTTCCTCCCAGGCCCCAAAACCAGGGGCCCCGGTCCCCTGAAACCCCTTTTTGGGGGAAAACCTGGCCCCTCACTTTAAAGAAACCCCCAAAAAAAAAACAGTATCGGGATACCATTCATCTCAAAAAACCCCAAACAAAACCCCTCCTGCCCCCCCCCCCCCCAAAATTCTTGTTTGCCCCCTCTGTCTTTAACCCCAAAACCCCAAAAAAAGAAAGAAAAAAGGGGTTTCCCGGCTTTTTCCTGTCTGTTGGCCCCCCCCACCCCCTGTGATCCCATTTTCCCCCCCACCTTTACCAGTCTATTTCTAAAGCTATCCTTTTTCTCACCTTACTGCAATCTTAAAACCCCTTTTTCTTTTTCCACTGGGATTTTCCCCCCCCTTTTAAAAAGGCCCACTATCCCCTTTTTAAAAAAAAGCCCTCTCGGAACCCCCTCCTGGGGCCCGCTAATTACCGCCGGAATTAATCTCCCTTTATTCTAAAATCCTAGAACGTTGGCTTTCTGCCGTTTTTTCCCGCTTTTTCTTCTAACTCTCTTCTCGATTTCCCCTACAAATTTAGTTTCCGCACCCTACACTCCCCAAAAATGCTCTAGTTAAAAAATTTTAAATGATCTCCAACTCCCAAATTTTCGGGTAAATTTCTTGTTTTTGATTCTGCCCGGTTTTCTCTGCCGAAATTTTACAATGTTGATCACCATTTTTCTCGCAGCAAGCTCCGTTCAATTGGGATCCAGAAACATGCTCCCCTCTTTGGGTTTTCCCTTCTAACCCCTCTGAAACCGGTTTTTCCAGTTTTTCTCATTTTCAGGTTCTACTTTCCTTTTCCCCTTGCTGTTGGGGGGCCCCCCAGGGGTCAGTTTTTTGGGCCCCCTCCTCTTTTAATCTATTTCAGCCCCCCTTTGGGCCCAAAAAATCAGTAATTTTGGGTTTTCCCGTACCTCTCTAGCTGATGACACCCAATTTTCACCCTCCCCCAGACCTCACTCCTTAACCCGCTACAAAAACCCCCAGTGAAAAAGGGCTGTCCCCCTTCCCCTGATATCATGTCCCCTCTCTTTCTCCAACCCAAACCTCCTAAAAATGCTTCTTGTTTTTCCCCCATCTCTAACCCAAACCCCCCTTTCTATTTCTCTCTCAGTAAGTGGGACCCAAAATATAAAACCCAGGCCCGAGGGCTTGGGGTCTTGGGGGTTCTAGACACTGAACCTGTCCTTCCCCCTTATATCCCAAACCCCTTCCCGCTCCTGTTCCCCCTGCACCTCAAAAAACATCTCCAAATCCCAAACCCTTTTTTCACCCACGAAACAACTTGAAACCCGCATTTTTGCTCTCATTTTTTTTTTTCTTGATTACTGTAATTCCCCCTTCTTATACGGTCTCCCATCCTGCAAAAAAATCCCTCCCCCCAAACTGTCCTGAATTACAGCCAGGCTGGGCTTTCTCTTCCCGCCCTATACTAATGCCTCTACCCTGTGTCAGTCACTGCACTGGGTTTCCCCCTCCCCGTACAGAATACAGCTTTAAATAATTACTTTCATCCAAAGCTCTCCCAAGCGCTACAAACCTTTCCCCACATCTCCTCCCCAATCTCTGTTCTACCAACCCCACCCGCTTCTTTTGCCAGCGGACATCAAAAAACGGCCACACAAACCCGAACCTCCCATGCCCCGGGCTTTTAAATTTGGGACGTGGGGTTTCAAACCCCTTCTCTGGAAAAATCCCACCAAAGTACCATCAGGCCAATCCTAGCCTTCGCATTTTAAAAAGTGTCCCGAAAATTTCACCTTCCCTTTTTGGGAAGGGGCCCAACCCAAAAACCCCTTTAAAATTTCTTTAAACCCCCCCCCTTTTTCAAAAACCCTTTTCTATCACCCCAACCCCTAGGCATTCAAAGGCAATTATTCTGTATATTGAAGTACTGTCGGGTGGGCAGGGTTTACCCAATTTTTTATGGGAAAACCCCCCCCATTTTTTTTGAAAACAAGGCTGGGGTATTGTATATTCAAACATCTCCGCCGTTGTTCCCCCCGACACCCCTTTTAGATTGTAGCTCTTGCGAGCAGGGCCCTCACACCTTGTGTTTATCTGTAAGTATCTCACTGTGTAATTTGTCTTTTGTCTGAAATTATACCCTTACTTTGTAAAGTGCTGGGGGAATTTGTTGGCGCTATAAAATAAGATTATTATTATTATATTTTTCCCGGAGAAAATTTATTTTGCAATTTTTTGTGGGTCCCTAAGTTTACCTTTTCTAATATGCACCATCGAATTTCGAACTCTATGTCCTGTATAGAAAAATGTTGCTAGCGATTCTCTCCATAGTTTTTTTTTTTCCCTCCAAACTTTCCTTTTTTTTACTTTTTTCTCATATATTTTTAATAAAGGCTTTGTGTCTTTTTCGCAAATTTTTTTATAGCTTTACTGGTTTGTCCAAACGTAGATCTTCCGCAAGAACCCTTTAAGCAATCACAACGCTTTACTTTAAAGGGTATAAACCCTTTATATCCCCGGGAGTTCCTTTTCCGGGGGTTGATTAATCTGCTCTCCCTTTTTATGCTGGGCAATTTTGGCATTTGCGGGTAAAGTCCCTGATGTGACCGATTTAAAGTTGTTGAAATCCCTTTTGGGTTTTTTTTTTTTTATATGTCTGTTATTAGAGATGGGCAAAAGATTCAAGAAGTGGACTCTTTTAAAATTTCAGGAAAACTTCGGTTCTGAACGAAGTGAAATTTGGGGTATTCGGGTGAACAAGTGGGGTTTTTCATTGAAAAAGGGCTGCGAGCACATGGCGTACATGCAGGCTGGGATGGGGTAAGCCCAAACCCCGACTCCGACTGACTCCTCAATTTTCCAAACCCCCGACCCAAAACCCGACTCCCCTACAAATAAGATAATTTAAATTTTAAGCTTTTTTATCCCCTTATAACAATAAAAAGCTTTTTTAGGTAGAATATAAAATATTAAATTTAGAACCAAAAAATTTTATTAAATTGCAAATATGAAAAACGTGCAGTAAGTGGGAAAAAAAAAACAGTTTTCAACAACAACCCCCCAAAATAACATTTGTGGAGTCTAGAATTTTTCTGAGAAAAAGTATTGCCTCCATAAATTCCTCTTTCATAGATGACCTAAAAATTGATCGAATTATTTAAGGCTAGAAAAAACAGCCTCTCTACACTAATTTGGGTTGGTGGCAAAGGGTGCCACAGGGGGCAAATCTCTAAAAACCCCTGGGGTATAAAGGAATTCCCTCAGCACAGTCATTTTGGATCGGTTGAACTCTTCTATTCTTTGAGAGAAAATGAAAAATTTTCGAAATACGTCATCTGTTTGCTGGGGGAGGGGAATCTTTTCCCTGGGGAAAACGCTTTCCTGCCCCCTTCACCCAAAATACTTTTCAAATTTTAAACTCTTCATCGATGAGGCTGAAATAGGGCACAACGGGCAAGACCCAAAAACCTCTTCTTCTTGGCAGTCCTGTACCCCACTCCCCCTAATTGCTACCCCTCATCAAGCTTTTTTTCCTTTAGAAACTGTTGTCACCAGCAATATACAATGACTTGGGTCCCATAAACAGCTGCCAAAAGAATTTTATTATCTAAAACAGGTCTCTCTCCTTTCATTGAAGCAGCAATGCCATCTGCGATTAAGCCCCTTTTGGGAATTTTCTTCCACTCCTTTTGAAATTCCGGGATTTAAATCCTCAGCTTGTAATTTTTAGTCCTGTGAATGGGTGTTAAAGCAGTTTTTTAATTAAGCCACCGGTCCATTACCTTCATTTAATTCCCTAGGGTTGGCCTGTCCAAAAAGAAAGGGTTTCAGCCAACTAATCGTTCAATCTCAAAAAAATACTGCCCCACCGGTGGCTTAAACTACAATTCCCCCTTTTCCCCCGCATCTCTTCAAGATAGAATCAATTTTTTAGGGGTTCGGGCAGCAAAACCAATTCTCACCTTGCCAACAGATTTCCACATGTCCCTTTTGAGACTTCTCTTACGCCAGCTGCAGTGTGTGCACAGCCAGGCGCATTGAAAATATGACAAATTTTAAAGCAGTTTCACAAGATCTAATTCTGAGTATCATTTTTGCTTTGTTCTGTGGAATCTGTTTTTTCCTCTTTTAAAAGATCAGGACTGTGGCCCCCATTCACCATACGAACCCCAAATTTTTTTCTTCTAACGTTGTTCCCCTTTCCCTTATTTCTTTCATAGTTTTTTTTGTACGTTCATTTTAAAGCATTGTCTTTTAAAAATAGCAAGAATCTGTTTTTTTTGAGTTCATAATCTTGCAGAACATTTTCCACTGAGGCCGGGAAAATGACTGTGTGATGAGCTTTAGTGTCCTTTACTGCCAGCTCTGGTAAAAAATTTTATGTTGTCACAAACAAATCGAACATTTTGGGCAAAATATTCACTCTGTGACTGTGCGGGCATCCATTTTAAAGATATATAAAGCTCTCTTGAGAATCTTTTTAAATCTTTTTTGGTTTAAAAGGTTTCTTCAATCACAAATTTTCTAATACTTTCTCTTTCCAAAAAACCCCAAGTTTGGGGGCCTTTTCTCCATAAGAGCGTAAAAGCGGGTCGAGCAATAATGAAAAATGGTACACCATCCTTCACAAAAAGCTGTATGAGCTTTTTTTTTAAAACACATCTGCTGTCATTGTTACGTAATTTGTCATTACAAAATATCTTGTTACTGATTTTTGAACACTCTTTCGTCCTCCTTTGCCTGGCGGGAAGTGCGGGGCACGGGTTTTTTGGGTGTCACTCTGTCCTTCTCAGTCACAGATTTGAAAACTTCTGGTGGAAGGGGTTTAAATGTTTTTTAGATTGGAAAACTCTTTTTGAGCGTTTTTTATCGCTTCCTGAATATGCAAATTTTTTTACATCACAGCATTTTTTTTCATCTGGGGCACTTATCTTACACTGACACACAAAAATTTTTTACTTCCCTCAGTGTGAAATGTCAAAGACAGCTGACTTCTGGAAGCTTCTTAGACATTTTAAAATAATAAAATTCGTCCTCAAAAATAATTTTTTCCATGAAAAAAAAAAAAAAAGGTATATTGTAATTCCTGAAGAAAAGCGAGTATAAAATTGGGTAGAAATAAAACAAATTTGCATAAATCAAAAGCAGAATGCATGACAAAAAAAAATTTTTTAAAATGTTTTTATTAATTCTTTATGCTGAGCTTTAGTATCAGGCTTTTCTCTGGTATAGGGCCCGATTATGAAAAAGGTTTGGGCTAAAACTTTCTTTGTTGCCCATAGCAACCAATTCAAGCTCGCTTTTAATTTTTCCCCCAGCACATATAAAAGGGATTCCGATTGGTTGCTTTTGGGCAACAAAAACTTTTACACCTGACAGTTTTATAAATCAGGCCCTGGGTTTTAACTAACGCTTCACAGTCTACAAAAAGGAAAATACTAGCAGTGCTTTTGGCAACAGCTTTTACAACTACAGTACTTTCTCACATGTGTGTTTCGTATTTTTAAAATTGAATGTTAGAAAAAATTTTTTCCCCCTTAAATTCTATTATAGCATAAATTTTAAACCATCAAGCAGCTAAAACTCTCCAAACAAAGCTCAGAGGGAAGCAAGAAAACAAATGAACATACAAGAGAAAAAACTGGGAAATTTATTTTTCACAGTTTATTGAAGTTTTGATATCAAAAGTTTTGCCTTTAAAGGTGTTTTCTCAGCAAGATTCACTGGCTGACAAGCAGTCACTCTGCTCCTCAGGCTGTGGGTGGGTCTCCGCAGTGAAAAGGGTAATTAACTTCAAGCCCTTTTTCGACAAACGGAAATTTTGTTTCCAAACAATTACAGATAAAAACAAGCTTTCCCCCTCACGTCACAAACTTTTTTACTTTTCTTACTGCAGATAATGGGCAAACCTTGTAATTCACTCAGAAAATCCTCCCATAATTCCGTGGGGGTGAGGTTACTCCTCTCAGCTAACAATAACAGGCTTTCTGGTAGCAGGGTTCCATAGAAACCTGTGTGAGTGAGAGACCTGCTGAAATGCTAATTCATGACTGAAGTAAAATTCTGACCAAAAAATTTACAAAAATTTTTCTATAACATCCTTTAAGAGAAGCAAACTTCTTTAAAACCTTTTTTCTCAGCAGACTGTGAGATGCACCCTTCCTTTCCCCGTGCTTTTTCCTTGATCGTAGCAAGAAGCTCACAACTGAGCATTACAAAATGCAGCACCATTCATTTAATTAAGACTAGACTTTTATAAAAAATGAGAGATCTTTACAGGACATTTCTTATTTTCAAAAAATTCTATGAAAATATTTCAGCACTACTGCAATGAACAAAATGGCCAATTTTTAAATATTTTGGGATCGGAGTCGTCTATTTTATTCCGACTCCGATCCACCAAAAGGGCTCCGACTCCGACTCCACGACTCTGACTCCCCACTCCACACCCTGGTTTCATGGGGGAAAGAACTCTGGGGAAGAAGGGCATACCTGCATGACATGTGCAGAAGAAAGCCAATCAGAACCGGCGGGGTTTTTGTACCACCGCACTATATAAGTCCGGGCGCGACGCTGGGAGCATTGGAGGTATTTCAGCAATTAGTGACAGAGGAGGGTAACAAAAAATGCACGAGCATTAAATATAGAAAAGGGTATAATAACTTCTCACGAAAAGAAAGGGAGGCTATAAGACAGATTGAAAAATATCCTACTATTACATTTTAAAAAGCGACAAAGGGGGAGCCGTAGTTTTGGATACAGAGAAAATTTTTTCAAAAGCAACTTTTCAATTAAATATCAACAGGTATAAAAAACTTACTACGACCCCACTAGTGAGTTAGTCCATCTTAATTTATGAAGTATTACAGGAAGCCCCCTCAAGGGATTTAACTCGATACAAAAAAAACACTTCTAACTAAAAAAAATCCAAATTCCATACTATATATGGGCCCTAAAATACACAAATCCATTTAATGTCCGCCGGTAGACCAAATTGTGTCAGGGGTTGGTTCAATCCTTGAAACCCCTTGGCAGCATATTTTTGCAGTTATTTTCAGAAACATTAAAAAAATCCAAATATTCTACAAGACACTAGTCAGATTTTAAAGAAAATTGAAACACTTGATTGTTCAAAAATAAGATGGATCTGTACATTTGACATAAAGTCATTACACAACATTCCAACTGGGGGAACCACGCGTGACGGAAATATTTTTTCTATTGTAGTTATCCAACCAACACATTGCGTTTTTGATGCAAATATTGGAAATTGTATTAACAAAAAATTATTTTCGATTTGTGGAGGAATTTTTTCTCCAGCTACAGGGGACCTCGATGGGGTCTCCTGTAGCGCCCAGTTATGCTAACATTTTTATGCGTTTTTTTTGAGAGGGAATTTATTTTTTCTACTCCCTTGTTACAATACGCAGTGTGTTGGTTGAGATATGTGGACGACGTCTTCCTGCTCTGGTCGGGGAGTGACCAGCAGTTGGAAGACTTCACCACATATATTAATGATGTCCATCCGCTTATCAAATTTTCTATGTCTAAGAGTCAACAGGAACTTTCATATTTGGATGTCCTGGTTAAAAAAGAAGATCAAAATCTTACCACGATATTATATACAAAAGAGACCGATTGCAATAATTTGTTTCATCGGTCAAGTCAACATGCCCCTCAAACGTTTAAAGGAATCATTAAATCACAGTTCATACGTATGAAAAGAATTTGTTCTAGCGATAGCGACTATCATACTAACAAAGAAAAATTGATCCAAAAGTTTCAGGACAGAGGATATAAAAAGAAGGAGTTAGAGGAAATAGCTGCCATAGTATCTTCTATTCCTTGCTCAGAATTATTAAAAACCAAAATTAAAAAGAAAGATGATAATTTCATCTTCCTTTCTACATATGACCATCATGCAGGAATTGTAAAACATGCGATTTAAAAACATTGGAAAATCTTGCAAGCACATCCAAAGTATGAGTCTTTATTTAAAAAATCCTCCATATATGATCTACCGCAAGGGTAGAACTTTAGGACGGGAAATTTCCCCATAACAGCAGATAAAAAAATAAAAAAACGCCAACATTGCTCAGCGATAATAAAGGGAGACAGTTTAAAACATCCCATAAAAAGGGAACCAAAACGTAGAAAAAAACCGGGTAAAGCAATAAAAATTGGGCTGAATAACAAAAATCCGATTAGAAAAATTTTTAAAGAGAAAAAAAGAAAAAAAAGGGATAAAAAGGGGAAATTTTTGGAGGAAAGAAAAACTATGGAGAGACATCGCTACAGACATTTTTCTATGGGCGGGACAAAGAGTACCCAGAACTTCGATGGGGCTTTTTAAAAAAAAAAAAAAGGAAAAACGTAGGGACCCCAAAAATTTGCAAAAGAAATTACTCCAAAAAACCCTTACTGGATCCTTTAATCTTGAATCTTGGCTCCAAAAGGGGCAAAAAAAGAAAACTTTTAGCCTGAAAGCCTATTTGTAAACAGATGATTTTTATAAATATAAAAATTATATATTTATATATATAAATAATAATATATATATATATAATATATATATTTTTAAAAATTTAAAAAAAATTATTTTTTTCAAAATGTTTCAGGGCCCTTTGACACTTGGTACACATATTTTCAAATTTTAAGCTCTATATAGCAAGGGAAAGAGCTTGTCTACGCATTTTTGGGAGAAAGGGGAGGGGATCTCCCCAAAACGCCAGGGGTGTGCAAAAAGCTCGAATGAATGGAGCTCCCCGGGACACCCCTGTCACCCCTAAATAGCCCTCGTGCGGGGGAGAAAAAATTTCGAATATACTGCTTTAAATTTCCCCCGTACAGTGTTGTTCACATGGAAAAGGGTTTTCCCCGGGCCGAAATCCCTTTTTTATGCGGGAGCCCCCTAATAGAGCTAAACCCTTTCAACACTAAAATGCGAGGGGGAAATCGCAGCAAGTATATTTTATCCCTTTTTTAATTTTAAACAATTTGTTTATTTTCCTAGCTTTTTGATCCCAAATAAAAGGTTTTATACTTTCAAAAAAATTCTGGAAAGGTGGCCCTTTTTTTTTGTTTTAAATGACTGCCTCAATCCTCCATTCATACACCAAGACATGGCACACAGGACCGAAACAACTGCTTGCATTAGCTCCAGGTCACTATTTGTATCTAAAGTGGACCAATTATTAATATCATATTAATTAATCCCTTTATAACCCCCAAATTTATCCCTTAATAAGAACTACAATAAAATGGGGGAAACGAAAAACCCGTCAGGGAAAAGAAAAGTTATTAGAACATACCCCCCCAAAGTTTTAGAGATTTCAAAGAGGGACAAAATCAGGCCAACCCTAAAACCACACCCAATTTCACATAAAATCACACCCAAACACGCCCCTAAAACCCCACCCAAACACATACATGCCAACTTTTTAGAAAAGGCACATTTTCAGGATGAAATATTAATTAATTTTAAAGTTTAAAATACAGTGAGGAAATAATCAATACTTTTTAAAGCAAGATAGTTTTTAATTTACTCAAAACAAATTTTCCCAAAAGAAAAAAAGGGGGCATTTATAAGCTATTTTTAGATAACTAAAAATCAAAAGTACATTTTTGGGGGGACTTATGACACCCTTTTTCTAATATTTGTATTTTTGGTTTTAAATTTTCACCCAAAATGGCATTTATTTACAAAAAACCCTTTATAAGCATTTGTTTCCCTGAAAAATTAAACCCTATTTTTTTGTCTATAAAAATGCAACAGGGCTATAAGCCCCACCTAATTTTTTAAAGGGGGAAAAAAGGGAAAAAAAAAAAATTTTAACAAAAAGTGTAGTTTTTTTTGGTACCAAAATTAGAAAGATGGGAAAATTTTTTGATCACTTTTTATTTCAATTTTGTTTGGGGGTATTAAATTACCCAAAAAAACACAAATTTTTTTGGGGTCCGGGGAAATTTTTTTTTTTAAATGGTGGGTTTAGTGACGGAAAAAATGTGTTATAGTTTTTAAAAATCAACTTCAAAGGATGTGGGAAAACCAAATATTTTTTGACTATTTTATTTTTTATTTGTAAAACGGCAAAAAGGTAGTGATTTAAACTTTATTTTTTATTTTTACTTTAATACTTAGTCCCCCTAGGGTACTTGACCAGTAGGGAGCACAATCCCTTTTTCCTATAAACATAAGTTTGTAATAGGTGAACATACATGGCAGCTGTGGAAGCCTGCATGAGGCTTCCTGCTGTAATGGCAACTGATCACCTCCATGCAATTACATTGTGCAGGTTGTGTACAGCATGCTGGGAGTTGTGGTTCTCCACAGCTGGGGAGCACGTTACGCATAGACCGAGGCCAGTGAACCACGTGATCTGCTCCCTCTGCCAGCAACGCTCTTCTCTCCTTTTCCCTCCCCCATGCACAGCCTCCACACTGCAGCCGGGACATGTGGGTGGCGCTTGTTAAACAAATCAAAAAGTTAAGAGTGCGGCAATAACAACGATCAGTGGGATCCAAACTGCAGCTACCATATGTAGAAAACTACACCTCCCAGCATGCCCTGTGTGCTCAAAGTCTCCACAGCCACACGCGTCCAGAGCAAGCAGTGAACTCTGCAGGCTCTCTACCGACTCTACATTATATCCACTGCTGCTGCCCGCCTGCATCGAGCTCTCTCTAGCTGGTAGGAGGCTGGAGAAGAGCGATGCTGCGGGAAGCCGCGGCTGAGTTAAACCCTTTGAACTCCGCCAGCGGCTCTTGCAGCATCGCTCTTTTCAAGCCTTCAGACTATAAGACACACCCCTGTTTTCCTTCCAAATATGGCGGGAAAAAACGTGCGTCTTATAGTCCGAAAAATCCAGTAAGTCACATTTCTAATTAGATGCTGATGGTTTAATGTATTGTTGTAGCAATGTAATCTGAATAGTGGAGTTTTCTGTGTTTAAAATGTAAACACTCTGATTTCCAGTTTTAAAACCCTGGTGGAGTAAAAGGGGCAAGAGGCAACAAAAAGACCACCTGCACAGCGTATCTTCCAACCTAAAAACCTTGGGCAACATGTATAGTATGAACGGGGCTGTACATGTTTTCTCTTGTACAGTTTTCTTGAGCCAAAAACTGTTGTAGCCCTGTCTGACAGATGTATGAATAGTCGTATGTCTGCACTAGACTCGACACTTTTAATTGCGGCAGAAATGTGGCTAGAATGTGCCAAAGTTTGTTGCGAAACTACCATACAAATCCATACCATGGCTGAGACAAAGTTTGGTGCATATTACTTTTTCATACATACTGTCATATTCTACACTCCTCTATATCGATGTAGAACTGGCATGTCAGCGCAAAGTTTCATACATGTCACCATTGTCCCTATCACTACTTTTTACAAATGTCAGAGGTATATGCTGTTGGCCCAACGTTGAACTATTAATCCAGTTTAGATTTAGCCCATTCTCTGGTTATTAAGGAAGATGGGAAGGAGAAAACAAACATGTTGTTATTATTAATCACTGTGGCTGTATATTATTTTAATAGTGTGTTGTATGAAAATGTTCAGGAAGGGGTGCGGGCAATAATTTTTTTGCGCTGGGTCCACCAGTTCGTTAAAACAGCTCTGTCAGTCGGAGGTTTTCCTCTCAGCAGTAGTATCCATGGGCAACTTATAGATTTCTTGACAGTGATTCTTTAACAATATTTTGTCTTAAACAATGTCTTAAACACTTACTGTGCCAACTGCTCCAGCATTTTTGTGCATTTATTATACATTTCAGTGAGATTTTAGACACTTCTGCCTTTTATCTGACAAAAGCAGTGTGACTTTGTGAAATGGAGGCTTGGTCTCACAGAAATCGGGTGCAGTTCAACCTGGGATTCCACGCACCAAATAAAGTACAAACATTTTACCATAATTATTGGCACAAACTAAGCCAACTAATAAATGGTACAAAGTTTGATAAATCTGATATATGTTTAGACACCTTTTTCTAATAACACACTATTTTCAAACTGCCTGATCTATGTTTTACTATAACACAGTAGAAGTAAATGCCCTATTATGCATGGAATAAATAGAATATTGTTGAGCTAGCCAGAGACATTGATATTTAATACCTTTATGTAAAATAAGATAAAAGCATTAAAATAAAAGTACAATATAACCTTATAGGCTTACCGAAAATTATATTCCTAAATTTTCAGAGCACAGAAGCCCATTTATGAGGTGAGTTTACAAATGAATGTATTATACAATAAGAAAACATAACACAGCCTTTGAATTATTATTGCATTTATTTAAGGCAAAGTTATCCAACAATCATATCATCCATGTGAACAAGTAGCTGCCCTTACAGAAGCCCCTGCTGGATCCCTTGTCATGCTTTTGCCGTTTGATATTGATGGGCGACCTACCTCAGCTCATTTTCAGTGAAAGCTTCATGATTTCATAATTTTTACATTTTGTCTGTTATAAAAATCCAGTTGAGACTTTCAGGCTGAAAATACATAGCAGAGATAACTCTAGAGCTGTAGCTGCAGGTGGTAAAGAGATAAATGTTGCATGTAGGGCATGGAGCCAATATCTTTGTTGCCACATTAGAAGACACCAGTATTATATGGGGCACATGGTGGCTGGGGGTCCCTCTACAGATTCTAGGTTAAGGTCCAGGAACTTCAAGTTGCACCTGGATTTAACTAGAACGTTTAAAGGCTCGACCATTACTAGGTGCAGTTGTGGCTTGAATGGACCCAGCATTCCATGGCTGGAAAAACTTGATTTCACAGGTTGGATTTTGGAAAGCTCCTTACCAGACAAGAACAAGCATTAACATCTTGTGGCAGAATTGTGTTCTTTTTTTTGTTTTTTTGTAATGCTGATTAATGTTGAGATATATAGAGCCAAGATGAAAGGTAAGAAAAGGCACATCTATAGAGCAAAATACAGCGATAATTTGGAAGAAGGGCCCCTCAGAGCCCTAATAATGAAAGTGTTAGGGTCTATACATCTGACAGATGTTTTACTAGGCATACACTGGAACACATTGCATAGATTTCCATATTAAAAATACAGATACCACGCAGTATACATGTTTTATGGGATACCACAGCAATATATTTCAAATCAGATTACACTATTTTAAAAGATAAAAACAAGGGGCCACATGTATGAAAACTGTTTAGGTCTAAAACTCACCTTTGTGCCCATAGTAAGCTATAGTAAGCTATGGGCAAAAAAGTGAGTTTTAGACCTAAACAGTTTTCATACATGTGGCCCAAGGTACTTTGATGTACACCAGTCCCACACAGGTTTGAAGGACACTCTTTGGCTTGCATTAGGTAAATGATGGCCAATGGATATGTTCGAACTATGTGCCTGGAGGTTTCCTTCATCAATGCACTCTGGAAACAGTGTGCATTTGACATTAAAAGGGTTTTCTGGTTTCAGCAAATGAATTATTCTTTGTAAAATACAAATATATCAAATGTCCTAATTTACTTTCCGTTTCAATCCCTCGCCTGCTTTTACAGTAAGAAGGAGCTTTGATTGTTCACTCCTAGGGGATACAAGTCTGTCAGTGGTCAATAAGACTTGTACACTATGTCTACTGTTACTGTAACAAATCTTGTACATGTGTGATCATCACATTGTTAGAATAGAATTTTATCCCCTGGCAGTAAAAAATGTTACTTCCCATTGAATAACTGCAGGCAGAGATCTGAAAACCTGTGAGCAGTGGATACGGAAATTATATAGTAAAAAGTCTGACTTTTCATTATGCAAAGAGTCATATTTATGTGCTGACACTAGAAAACTGCTTTATTAGGAGAAAAACCGCTTTACTAGGACAAATCAATTGATTCCTAAGATATTGCTGTTATTGGGATAGAGGTCATTTTCTTAAGATAATATTAAATGAAAGCATAAGAAACAGGAATAGATGAGTAAATATATTTTTGGATTATTGTGCTGTCATTTTATTAATCCAGTCTACATGATCCTTAGTTAGACGGGTATACACAGCTGCTCCACCAGGCATCCCACAAATTACACCTCCGAAAGAAACGATTCCTCTGAAGACGCCTTTACAAATCAAGGGGCCGCCCGAATCTCCCTGTGTAAAGAAAGATCATTCTTTAATTTTTTTATTATATCTAGTGTTATTTCTGCATTAACCTCAATACAAACATTTCACATTTGTACATGTACATTAGAATGGTGGGAAGTGAATATGGATATTTTACCTAACAGCCAGTACCAATGTCAGTGGACAGGTTTGGAGATAAAGCTGATCCTGGCTATTTAACCACTTAGAGGCTGTGGTTAGTGTGACCATTGCATACAAGCCACTATAAATGGCTTACTCCCCCACAGTGTGATTGCAGAATGCTCTTTGGTGGTCATGACACTAAAGCCTTCCATTTTACTACTCGTATTACAACCTGCCAAAGGTAGTCTTATTATAACAGTGAGAAAAAAAAATTAATAATTTTTGGCACAATACTCTGGAATCTCTGAAAAATGATATTATCTACAGGATAAAGAGGTAAACACATTGGGCAAATTTATAGGCTCACCATTATATCATCTTCTCATTATATCATCTTCTGAGAGCTGTGCAGACGGACTTCATATAATTGCCTTGGACAATGCACCTCTCTATGTATTAGCACAGTTCCAGACATCTATAATTTAGTACCTTTGCTTTTTGTGCTGACCCTCCTAAGCGCTTAGAAATAATATCAGAGTCAATCAAGTTAAATAAACCAGAAGTCTGGCTCACATGCTTTATGTTATATTGGTTGCATTTTAGACAATGTCTCCATCTTCGTTTTTTAGAAGTATCTAAAAAGGAGGATACTAAAATGGTGATGTAGGTTAAAATAAAGTAAAATGTTTTTGCAAAATTGTGATCTAAATTAAGGTAACACAGAGGTGTTCCTTCAGTCTATCTTCTCTCCCACTACTTCTCATGCCCGCCGAAAATTCTGTCCACATCTGCCTCGCTCTTCTCCCCCACCCATGTACACCACACATGAACTCCTTACTTTCTTTACCACTTCAACCAATTTGCTTTTGTGGCTCAACACAAACATCACTTCTGTAAGTCATTGAACCCTCTTTGGTCGCTTTTTATTCTCCTGCTTCTCACTGCAGGGAATAACTATCCAATTATAGCCCACCCTCTTTTACTGACCATGCCATCTCCTTTTCTGCTTCACATACAAGCCCAGATAACCTGCTGAACATTCATTGTATATCATTTCCTGCCCCTTTTAAATGTTCGCTCTGGAACTCTTGATCTGTCTATAACAAACTTTGTGTTCACCTATTGGCTCTCACAGGTGGCTCTAACAATTTGACACTGCTTCCCCTGCTGCTTTCACTTATGGTAGCCTACACTTCACCAATACCTCTACACCTGAGAACAGGCCGGGGGAGGAATTGACATACTTCTTTCTCCACAATGCACTTACCATATCAATCCTCCTGCAACTTCCGTCACATTCCCCTCCTTTGAGGGCCACACTCTCACAATCTTCGACCCTTTTTTGGTAGAGTAGTGGTTGTATATAGATAAACCCCCCTATCCCTCTGGCTCATCTCGCTTTTTTTAGCATTTTGCCTAAATTTTGTCTTCCCCACTTCCTCGCTTCTTAAGTACCCACACTTATTATCGGTGATGTCAAAATCCCAATTCGTTGAACCCATGACCCCTTATGCCTCTTCCTTTGGCCTCTTGCTGCTTACAGATTCTCCCATACACAAGGATGGGAACTCGCTTGATCTGGGCTTCTTTTGCCTCTGCTCAGTTTCTAACTTTACTCTCGAGCTCTGCTATCAACAATTCTCAGTCTTCTCTGGACACATCTCCCTGTTGCACATACAGAAATCTACCCATCATTAATACTCCTACATCGCCGATCCTTACCTGGCTGTCAAATACTATAATGAAACGGTCTTGGCCACCAACTAAATACCGTAGCTCCAGAGGCAGATGCTGGCAGCCTGGGCACACAAACTTGCTTTCTTCAGCAATCTTATTACACCGCCCTTTACTATGCCAAACAAGCCTGCCTGATCTCCACATTACTCAATAACTGAAAATTACTATATGTTAGTGTCTACTCCTTCATTAAATCACAGACATCAGTCACTGACCTCACTGCTGAAGACCTGGCCACCTATTTCAAGGCTAAAATTGACAGTATCCAGCTAGGCATATCTCAGTCTCCAAGTAATAGCCAGTTCTTTTCTGCACTTCCTCTAGTTTGCTGTCAACATTTTACCCAACAATAGAATAAGTATCCAAACTCCTCTCTTCTGCTCACCCCACTACCTGCATTAATGACCCTATTCCCTCAAACTTTGTGCAGCCCCTCTCTCCAACCATCATCTCTCACCTAACTGCGATTTAAACATGCCATCATTACCCCTTTACTAAAATACTCTTGTCCTGCGTTGCTAGCTACCAACCTGTTTCTATTCTGCCTTTCATCACTAATCTCATGGAATACTTGGTCTACTCTAGCTTTATCCGCTATCTTTCTGCTTACTCTCTTCTTAACCCCCTACAATCAGGTTTTTGCATGCTACACTCCATAGAAACTGCTCTAGCTTAAGTTTCATATGACGCCTGACAGCTAAGTTTCATGGCAACTACTCTCTGTTGATTCTTCAGGATCTCTCTGCAATGTTCAACACTGTAGATCATCAACTTCTCATCAGTATGCTTAGTTCCATTGGCCTTAAAGACACCTCTCACTCTTGGTTCTCGTCCAACCTCTCCAACCGCTCATTAAGGGCCACATGTATGAAAACTGTCTAGGTCTAAAACTCTCTTTGTTGCCCGTAGCAACCAATCAGAGCTACCCTCTCATTTCATATAGTGCACTGTAAAAATGAAAGGGGCACTCTGATTTGTTGCTATGGGCAACAAAGAGAGTTTTAGACCTAGACAGTTTTCATACATGTGTCTCATTGGAAATTCTACTTCTTCTCCTCTCAGAATTCAGTTTCATAGGTCCTATCCTCTTTCACTCTACACAGCCCCCATTTGACAAACGATCAGCAGATTTGGTTTTCAGCACCACCCGTACGCTGATGACACTTAATCTGAAACTAAGTTATACTGAAACTGAACTTTTAGTCATTCCACCATCTGCAAATCAACCCTGTTTCAGTGTGTGGTAACACCATAACTTCTAGGCAGCAGGCCCGCTGTGTTGTAGTCATACTAGATTCTGACATATTCTTCACTCTCTATATTCAATCCTTTGCCGCTGTTGTTATCCACATCTCAAAAACATTACCATAGTTGAGGTATAGAAACAGAAAAAACTCTCATTGTTGCCCTTATATTTTTTCATATTAACTACTGTAATTCCTTGTTTATCGGTCTCTCTTTTTCTAAACTCTCCCCTCTCCAATCCATCCTGAATCCAGCAGCCATCTTTCTTTTCAGTCACTATATGAATGCCTCTATCCCATGTCAGTCACTGCATCGGTTGTCCATTCAGTTTAGCATACAATTTAAACTCATCACTAATACCCATAAAGCTCTCCTTAGGGCTGCACCACCTACATCTCCTCCCTCAGTTCTGTCATCCATCCTAACAGCATTCTGCTGATAAACTTATATTAAATTCCTCTATTATCTGAAGGCTCCAAGACTTCACATGTGCTGCACTAGTTCTATGGAATGTGCCACCCATACAATCAGACTAACGACACTCACAGTTTTAAGCGCTCTGAGAATACATATTTGTAGGCAGGTTTACCAAGTTCCTTGATTGCCAACACCCTCCTTCAGACACCCCCATTCCTGACCCTTCATGCACACATAGGCACTTATGTGTATATAGATGTACTGTTTTGGTGGCAGGTTCATCCACTTTTGTGTGTACTACCTCATATCCAGGACCCGAAAAGCCCACGCGTTTTGGGGGAAAACATTCCATGAATAAGGGTGTTTTCACCCAAAACACGTGGGCTTTTAGGGTCCTGGATATGGAGTTTTAAAGTTTTGGAAATAAAATATATGTTTTATATATGTAGGAGCTGTAGAATCCTTGCTTTTGAATGCTGTGAATATGCAATAACTGTGCTATGACCTTTTAGCAGGTATTTAGACTTACACAGCTGACAGAGACTAAAGTTCATGGTGTTACCTTAACCCAAGAGGCACCAAGTTTCAGACAGTAATACTAAATCTGTTTTAGATCTTGGAGTTAAATAAAACATCTCTCCACACTTACTCTACAAGTGCTCTCTCCTCTAGATCCCACACTGGAGCAGATATTGTTATCTGTGACTGTGAAACGTTTCCGACAGTCCTCCCTGCTCATAGCGCTGACGCTAACTTACATAAGAATATCAGCATCTTTTACTGTCTCGGTCTCACCCCAACCTCATGCTTCACAGACCATTTCTGCTTTCACCTCTTCATACGTATTCGGTAAAGGTAGGAGTTGTACACTACGGTCAAGCTCTGCTCTCTTCGACAACTGAAATAAAGAGTAATAAAATTATTTCAACAATGACTGATGGTGGCAGTAACCAAAACTGACTATAGACGGGCATAGATGGATGCTGCTCTCCCAGGAACCAAACCAGTCTCTAAAACCAAATGGACAGTGTGACATGGAGCCTAGCACTCATAAACTTTGAGTTATAATTTAGGACTAATATAATATAACAACTAATGTTTTAACATTGGACTTTATCTGTAATAACTCTATAATTAGAGCTCAGCTAAAGTCTGACAAACCAACTTGTTACTTTGTTTGTGGCTATAGCTGGGCATATACTTGAGACTACTGACAGCCAGAATCTTTTCCATCCGATTTCACCATATATATAGGGGGCAAAGCCAAGAGGGCATGCTTGTTTTAATGGATATGGGAAGAAGGTGCTGTTAGATCTCCCTTGGCTGAATAAAGGATTGGACACATTTAATTCCAACATGCCTGATCTCGCTTCACCTTTACATGTCTCAGATATACGTCTCTCATATCTATCTATCTATCTATCTCATATCTATCTATCTATCTATCTATCTATCTATCTATCTATCTCATATCTATCTATCTAATATCTATCTATCTATCTATCTATCTATCTATCTATCTATCTATCTATCTATCTATCTATCTATTTCTTATCTAAAATTCACCAAAAAGGGTCAGGACTAAAAGAACAATTTAAAATAAGTGGGTTAAATGCATGCTGACGTGGCTGCAACACAATGCAAACACACATAAACAAATCAATACCACTCTACAGATGAGAAATTAATATACAGTATATGAACTAATTCAAAATGCATTTCTGCTACATGAAAATCGGAGGCTCTCAGGGCCTCATGTATGAAAACTGTCTAGGTCTAAAATTCATTTTTTTTCCCATCGCAACCAATAAGATCGCCCCTTCCATTCTTCCAGAGCACTGTATGAAATAAAAGGGGCGCTCTGATTGGTTGCTATGGGCAACAAAGTGAATTTTAGACCTACACAGTTTTCATACATGTGGCCCTTAGTGTACATTTTTGATCAAAACTGTGAGGGCTCATCTACCAGCGGGAAGGTGGCCTCAGTTTAGATGGGGACATACTTAAAACT
Organism: Phyllomedusa bahiana; assembly: GCA_025379985.1. Lineage (NCBI taxonomy): Eukaryota > Metazoa > Chordata > Amphibia > Anura > Hylidae > Phyllomedusa > Phyllomedusa bahiana. The sequence goes on from JAODAL010019647.1 coordinate 63,770, forward strand.
ATTTCACCTCTCTCGGTGCCTCTCCGGGCCTCTATACCTCAGATCATGAAGCTCCCAGCTGCACTCTGTTCTGATGAAAAACAACCTCTGTGTATTAGTGGAGTACTAAATTAGTTTATGGTTTGTTTTTTTCTATATTCCAGTAGATCTGATGCAGACGGATCTGTTACAAAATTAAAAAACTAATGCTATGCTCACACTGCCGCTGTGTCTCCTTCTGCTGGTGTCCTAGTGGATATACCGGTCAGTCGCATTGAAAAACACAACAGCAAGGTCATAATTACAGCTTAATGGCTGTACTAAACACTGAACCCAGTAGGAGGCAACACAAGCCCCTGTGCTACTTGGGAAAGATAAAACAGGTGCAGGTAATTACTGAGCAGTAGCTAACACACCCCTCCACTAGGTGGAAAACTGAATGATAAAAAACTGCACTGTAAGTAGGTACCAATTCACAACAGTATGCAAAAAGCCACAGTATAATACATGGGGAAACTGCACAAATACTAAAATACTGATAAGACAACCACTCACACACCTTCTATCCATGAGGGGGGTGGTTGCTAGTATTTTATAATATAGATAAGTCGATACAAAAGGGTGCCATTAATACAGATACATGTGGTGCACCATGCTGGCTTACAGCCTATTACGTCACTACTATTCGATTAGACCGGCTCCCCAGCACATTTCAGGTGTCCAAAACAAAATACTGACACCCTCTGCTCCCCAGTATTCAGGGCAAAAACTGACATACTGGAAAAATATGAGATATTAGTTGATACGGTGGCCACTATACGCAAGCCCGCAAACATCGTCAAGATTCCTTGTTTCTTGCGAGTGTGTGAGCCTTTGCTTATTAATTATCAGCAGTTGTTATATTTCTCCCATGTAGCACAGGGGCATTTGTTGCCCCCTACTGGGTTCAGACTATAGTCCAGTCCTTGAGCTGTAAGTATGGGTTTGCAGTTGTGTTTTTGAGTAATTAATGTCCTATTTTTCTGTGATTTTTCTGGTCAATAGCATTGGTAACCCCTCAAAGGCCATCTTATCATCAATGTATCTACTATTAGGAAGTTGAAATGGTAGGTGATTACTTTCATGAGTTGAATGTCATGGTTCTGAGTATTTTCATCATAATTTGGATGGATGATTGACTTCTCAACAGAAAAAACCTTTCTTCCATGTTCATGTGCATTTTTAGCTCTTAAATGAGATCCAAGAATAATGGTTGATTTGTTTCCGGGCCTATATAAGAAAAAAAAGGAAAAATGGCAAAGTGTTATGTTTACTAAATATATATATATTTGCTCAATATTAGGAAATCATTGGATTTCTGGGTGGTCTCAGTATTTTTTCAACCAAAGTTGTCATTAGATTGTAAAGGATGAAGTATAAAGAAAAGCATATGGTGCTGCATAGAAAACAAAATGTATTACACTGGATATATGTTCCATGTACAATACACTGCTATGTGCACGGATCCTGTACAGCAGCTCAAAGTGACCCTACGCTATATATTATAGACACTCCATGTGCTGCCATTTGGTACCCCTGTTGGGCATCGTTTTCACCCTTAATGGCAATTATATGACATGCATTGAAGCATCTGTACGCAGGATATAATACAGCCATGTGTATAAGCCATTAAAGGATAGTGGATGGGAGCGCTGTTTTTTGCAATCAATTTGATGAATTCTGAAAGCTTTGTTTTTGTATAAACTTGAAAAGTAAAGCATATATGTAACTGAACAAATAAAACCTTCTAGAGCTGATAATAAGGGTCGTTGTCGGTTTAAGACCATTATCCTCAGTGTAACGTTATGTGTCTTAATTTTGACATTTTCTTGTGTTTAAGTCAGGGAAGACAAGATTCCCATATACTCACAGGCTACAATGAGCTGCAGTCACCACCCAGTTTGGTTTGATCAGACTTCCTCCACACCGTATTGCTTGTTTTCCACTTTGAATTAATATGTTAGCCATGTAGGGTCTGGAGTTAGGCCTGGCTTCATGTCCATTTATGATTTTTGAATTTGTAACTGTATTAAAGGTAGACAATTATTATACATATTAATATGATACGTTACAGTAGTAAAAGATGCTACATTTAACCCCTTACCAACAATTGACGTACAAATACTTTATAATGCCAGTAAGGAGCTATGTAGCAGGCCCACTCATCTCGTAATTACAGCTGACAGCCACTACTAATATCAGGAATTAGAACTGACTCTGAGGACTTCCGGTTCCGGCGCACGTATGTGAGGAGGCAGCAGCCGCAGCTCCCTCTCACCACCGCCCGATTTGGGGCATTCCCGCAACACACCAGCCACATAACCGGCACTTTTCAGTGCCTCTACACCCCGTGAACATTCCGGTGCAGGAACGGGGAGACGCGGCGCAGCGGGACGCTCGGGAGCAGCGACGGTCCTTCTTCACCTCACTAGCCTGCATCCCAAGATGGCGCCCGAACCACCATGCGGCGCCAGGGCTGGCCGGGGCGAGGACGCAGTGACACAGGAGGGAGAGGAATGGCTCTCTGACGGCGGCACCTCGGTGGGAGAGCAGGTCAGATCCACCCAGCAGATCCCCAGAGTGATTCAGGGACCCCTACCCGGCATACAGCCAGCAGCACAAGGGCCAACCATATCCCCTGCATTACACAGGGATTTTGGAGGAGAAGATCCCTGGGCTAGAGGTGTCATGCAAGACCATGGCAGTGGCTGTGGCAAAACTGCTAGCTCCGGACATTATGGCCTCACTGGAGGCATCCATATCTGCATCAGTACAAGCTGCAGTAACGGCTGCGGTATCAGCCATACACAAAGATGTCTCACTGCACACCTCACAGATAGGGGTTCTGGAAGAGCGTGTGGGCGCCATGGAAGATGATATGACAGGGTCAGAAGCACACTTGAGAGGCTGGTGCGTAAATCTGAGTTTCTCCAAAACAAAGTCGAGGACCTAGAGAATAGGTCTCGCAGAAATAACTTGCGTATAATCGACCTTAGCAAGAAAATAACAGACAGGAATCTGCATCATATCTGTGCCGTTGAGATTCCCAAACTTCTTGAGATCCAACATCCCCTAAAGGTTGAGAGAGCGCACAGGATTGGCCCGCCTAAGGCAGCACCAAGGGATGGGACTTTTGATAAGCCAAGACCAGTTATCATAAAATATCTTGACTACTTTGAGAAATCCCAACTACTTCAGGCTTACAGGGCGCGCAAGACCCCGCTGATATACAAAGGTGACAAACTCCTTATGTTTGCGGACTACTCCATGGAGGTCTCTAGGAAAAGGAAACAGTTCTCGAACGTGTGTACAGCCCTCGTTAAACAACAAATCCGCTTCAACCTACAATTCCCGGCCATGCTGAGAATATTCCCAGACCAAGGTCCTGCCATACTCTGCCAGACCCCGGAGGAAGCCGAGGAGTTCTTGGAGGGGGTGTCCCGCAAGAAAGGAGTGTCAGAACGACTAGAAAATGGAGAGCGGAGGAGCCAATGTCAAGCGAGCAAATCAAGATCCAGTCGGGACAGTGACAACAACAGTACATATTCGGGCCAGCTGCGGACACCGAGGAAACGTTGACTCTTGTGATCCCGCTGGGCCCAGGTTTGAGGGATATGCTCCGAGACTTTCAGACACTGTGATTGCTTCAATTCTAATGTTGTTTAAGGGGTTATAGCGTAGGGGAGGTAGGATGCCTGGTTAAGGGATGGTATTGCAAGTCACAGGTTGGGGGTGGTGGGAGGAATTACTCAAACAAAGATCAGAGGGATACAGGTTTTTCATGCTTACAACGGGTGAGGTGGGGAGAAAAGGCTTGGGTGAAAGAACGAGGAAGTAGCATCGAGGTTAGGGATTTCACCTCGGGAATAGGTACGTGAAAAAAGAGAAGTCACTAAAAGAAATAGGAGGAAATCCGTTAAAGTTAGTAGGAGGTTGAAAGTTCGGGGGTTAAAGGTTGGGGGAGGGTTTGGATGTGCAAGGGTGGGGGCTAAGTCTGGGATAGGTTCCGGCTGAGGTGTTTTGGAACATGCGGGTGATCACCTGGAATGTCAAAGGGCTACGGTCCCCTCAGAAGAGGATGATGGTATTGAGACACCTTAAAAAACAGAAGCCAGATATTGCAATACTACAGGAAACACACCTGGAGGAAAGGGACTTCAATCACCTAAAAAAGTTGTGGGTGGGGGAGGTGAGGGGTTCAGCAGCTGACAAGGGAAAGGCAGGAGTGTTTATATTGTTCAATAAGAATACTCCGTACAAAATCATCTCTCAGGAGTCAGACGAGGAGGGGAGGTTCATTAAGGTAGAGGTGGAGACTTCGGTAGGGAACCTTAACATCTTTAATGTGTATGCGCCTAACACCCAGGACAGGGACTTCTTTCACCAACTGGAGGGTAAAATAGCGAAAGAGATGGGCAGTAAGGTCCTCGTAGGGGGGGATTTCAACTGTGTGATGGATGATAGAGAGGACAGGAAGTGTACAGGGACTCAGAGGGGAGCAAGGAAAGTAGGCCCTAGCCTGCTCAATGAGCTATGTGAATCTGCAGTGCTGGGGGATGTCTGGAGACTATCAAACCCTCAGGAACGTCAGTACACTCATTTCTCGCACACACATCTATCGTGGTCCCGTTTGGACTATTTTTTGGCTAATCAGCCTCTCTTGTCACAAGTTGACTCGATAGAAATCGGGGACTTGGTGGTCTCGGACCACTCACCAGTGCTGCTGACTTTAAGGGACATTCATCCGAAGGGTACCGATATTTTGTGGCGTTTTCCGGGCACCCTTCTGGGAGATAGCCATTTTTGTGAGCTGCTAAAGCGATGGTGGGAGGAATTTGCTTGGGATAACGACATACACAGAGCAACCCCAGGGCTCTTCTGGGATACAGGAAAAGCTGTCCTCAGGGGAAGGATCATGTCCTATATGGCGGCCAAGAAAAAGGACCTGAAAATTAAGCTAGCGAAATACACTACTGAGTTACGGAAGTCCTACACGGAATTCCTGCTACAGCCGTCAGAGAACAACAAGAAGAGATGGGTAGAGGCTAAGGAGGCTTACGAATTTCAAAAGAAAAATCTAGAGCTGTTTTATAGTGACAAACTAAGGTCCTCCCTCTTTAGAATGGGCAACAAATCAGGAAGGCTCCTGGCAAATCTAGTAAAGAATAGGGGGGGTCAGACCAATATTATGGGTATGTGGGATGGCTCGGGGGCAGTGTCGAGAGATCCGAAAAATATAAATGACATTTTAGGGTCCTACTACAGTAAGTTATATTCACAGGCACCATGTGACATGTCCAAGGGGGAAGATTTCTTAAAGGGTCTGGGTCTAAAGAGAATATCTGGGGAGGACAAAGCTATGCTGAATGCTGAGATCAATGAGGAGGAAATTGTACGGGTTATAAAAAATATCCCTCCAGCCAAAGCTCCAGGCCCTGATGGCCTCTCCGGTGACTTTTACAAGCTGTTACACGTAGAGGTTGCCCCTACATTAGTACAGGTATACAACGAGATAATAGAGGGGGGACGGATGCTGCCTTCTGGGGACACAGCTTACATCAAGGTCCTGTTTAAAAAAGGAAGAGATCCACAGATGGCAGAATCCTACAGACCTATTTCCTTAATTAATCAGGATATTAAAATCATCTCCAAGGGCATAGCAAATAGATTAGCGGATATAATGCCAAAATTAATAGGCCCACACCAAATGGGGTTTATTAAAGGACGGTCTGGGGTAAAAAATATCAGGACGGTCCTGACAGTCCAGGATTTTATTGGCAGGAACCCTCAGGAGAGATCGCTCGCCGCCCTTTTAAGTATAGATGCGGAAAAAGCATTTGATAATGTTAACTGGAGCTGGCTGAACATGGTGCTGGATAAAATGGGCTTTACAGGAAATTTTAGGAGTTATCTCACAGCGATGTACAATACCCCCCAAGCGAGAGTACATACGTCGGGCTTTATCTCATCGCCCATACATGTACAAAAGGGTACGAGGCAGGGATGCCCACTGTCCCCTATGCTCTTCTACATTGCCCTCGAGCCACTAGCATTACACTTCATAAATTCAGACGTCTTCAGGGGAATTTCGGTGGGCTCTAGGGAAGTCAAGTTAGTATGTTTTGCTGACGATATTCTTTTGTTCTTGAGCGACCCAACCAGGCAACTGAAGGAGGTGTTGGAAATTTTGACCAAGTTTGGGGAATTCTCCGGATTTAAGATTAACCGAGACAAATGTCAATTACTACCGCTGGGTCAACATAACGGCATTCCTGTACATGCAATGGAGGTGGAAGTGGTACGCTCCCACATAACATATCTCGGAATCAAAATAGGTCCGAGCAGAGCAGCTATGTACCAGCTGAACTATCCACCACTCTTCGCAAAAATCTTTGCGGAATTAGAGAGGTGGAAAGACCTCCCTTTATCTATTATAGGCAGGGTCCAACTAATAAAAATGATTAGTTTTGCTAGACTACTCTATCCATTGCAGAACATCCCTCTATTGCTCAAACATGAGGATATCACCAAGTTGCGAAGGGCCTTCTCGAGATTTATATGGCGGGGCAAAAGATCGCGTATAAGTTATGAGAAGCTGTCAATGAGTAGATTAGGGGGAGGAGTGCAACTGCCAAATATTAGGCTGTACAATTTAGCTGCCATGTGGAGATATGTAAGAGATTGGATAGGGGGTACGGAGATCTTCTCCAACACGGGCCTAGAATACCAACTTACACCTGGCGTTGGTTTGACGTCATTATTGCATCTCCCGTTAAGACTCCATCCTAAGGAAATCAGAGGCAGCATTATCCTAAGAGATACCATGGCTACGTGGAGACTGGTCAGAAAGTTATTTAATCGTCCCATGTATATCTCACGATATGTACCTCTATGGGACTCGCCAGCCTTTAGCCCGGGAAAGGAGAACAAATTATTCCAGATTTGGAAACAGAGGGGGGTACAGGTGTTAGGAGACTTGATGTCGGAAACCTCGGGTTCACTACTCAACTGGGAAGAAGTCAACGTAAAATTTTCACTGGGCTCAAAACAGATTTTCCAGTACATACAAGTTAAAGACTATTGTAAATCTAAAGTTACCCATTTACACTCGTTGGGAGAGACAAAGGAGTTTCCACTTATTAAGGTTGGTTTTGTAACTATATAGAGACGCAGATGAGACCAGGTGGTAAACCGGATAAGATTGGGGAGAAAATTTGAAAAATTAAGGAGATAATTGAGGCATGTACTGTTGGCTAGACCTGGCTCTTAACCTTATGCTAATTCTTTGCGTTGTAACTGTAAGGTCATTGTGAAACTTTTGAATTATTTGACGATTTGTGTTGATTGTCTTCCTAAATAAATTTTTGTGAAAAAAAAAAAAAAAGAACTGACTCTGATCCCTGCTGTTCAACCCTTTATATGAGATTATGGAGTCATGAGAAGTTGCAGAGGTAGCCAGAGGCCTAATGAAGGCTTATGTGGCTGCCATGTTAGTGCTTCTATTACTTCCTGCGTTAGGTGGGAAGTAATAGAGCGCCAATTTGGTACACCCTTCTTCATTATTTATCTAGTGCTGAAAGGTGTATAAGCGATCAAGCCCATTATTGGTCAAGTACAACTGTAAAAATAAAAATACATTAAAAGTTCAAAACCCCCCCGTTTTGCAATTTTACAAAAAAAAATTA
>JAODAL010019648.1:0-71470 GCA_025379985.1 Phyllomedusa bahiana
CTTTTTCCCCTCCTAGTAGAAGAGTACTTAGCAGCAGCAGCAGCAGAAGGACCTGGAGCAGACCCTGAACTAGCAGGTAGAAGATCCACTGGACTATTGGGCAGCCAACCTGAATGTGTGGCCGCAACTTGCCGAGTCTGCACTGGAGAAGCTGTCCTGCCCGGCCAGTAGTGTGGCATCAGGACGAGTGATCAGTGCAGTGGGTGCCATAGTTACCCCAAGGAGAACTTGCTTGTCCACCCGAAATGTGGAGAGACTCACCTTTGTCAAGATAAATTAGGCACGAATCGACCAGGCTTTCCACACACCAATGCTTTTTGCATCAGATTAGATCAGCCATGACGCCTCACCAAAACTTTGAGAAATGAGTCTGGATTCTTCTGGCTACCTTCCTCAGCTACTATGCTGATGCTGCCACCCGCCTGATGTCACACATCTGCTGCCAGCTGCTCCATCTGCCACCCACCATATTTACCAGGGGCTGGTATTGCCAACCACCTCCACACTGTGTCATTGCTCCAATCTGTGCCCTACTCATGCTGCTGCCACCTCCACGCTGTGTCATTGTGCCACTCTGAGGCCTACTGATATTCCTGCCACCTCCCCACTGTGTCATTGTGCCACTCTGTGGCTTACTGGTATTGATGCCACCTCCACACTCTGTCATTGTGCCACTCTGTGGCCTGCTGATGTTGCTGCCACCTCCTCAACCTGTCATTGTTCCACTCTGTGGCCTACTGATGTTGCTGCCACCTTCTCAACCTGTCATTGTGCCACTCTGTGGCCTACTGATGTTGCCACCACCTTCTCAACCTGTCATTGTGCACGCTCACAATCAGGAACAGGATTGTCTGATGATTAGGCAGCCAAAACCAGGAGTGGATACAGAACACAGAAGACATGCAAATTTCCCATTTACTGGTCATCTCTGTTTTGGATCAACTCCTGTTTGTTTTTGGCTTTAGCGATGCTGATGGATTATTGACCGATTGAAAGCGGACACTGACGAATGACAGGAAGGGCAACATGATCAGTGATGTCAATACAAAATTACTGCCAACACCCTCTCCACTCTTTTGGGGAGGGCTCTACATGTATCAGCTTTTGATAGAGCAGGTTCTGTCATAATCTGTGGAATCATCTGATGTCGGTGTAAAAGGACTGCGCTCTTTGGCTCTCTGATCTTGGCCCTCAGCTTCATTCTTTCCAGGTGGCATTGACGTTACCTTGTCAGGCTGCTTTCCCATTTCAGTTATTTGGTCAGGTTTGCCCCTGTTGATGCCCAGACAATCTGAAGAGTGAAGCGATTCTAGTATCGGTGGCTGTCATCTGAGTGTCCTACTAAATCACAGCATTGTATGAAGACCAAACCATGCTTCCTATGCATATTTGAGCATGACACAATCTTCTACAACACCCTACAGGCTCTCTGCAGCCAGTAAATAGCTGTTTTTTAAGGCGATTTGCCGCAAATGAATTCGGTTCAAAAAGAATTTTGCTGAAAAATTCGGCAAACTCGGCGAATCAAATTTTTGAGAAATTCGCCCATCTCTAATGTTGATCATATTGGAGTGGGGCCCAGTTTCAAGTTTTGCCATGGGGTCCAATAGTTACTTAGCTATAACTAAAATGATGATAAAGATTTGAGTTTGACTAACATTGAATCATCTCATCTTCTTTTTATTTCTAGACAGTGAAAATTGCCAGAGATGTCCTGGAGTTGAATGGCCGAATGAGGGAAAGAACAGTTGTGCTGTCAGAGTTTATGAGTTTGTGTCATATGATACTGATGTTCTTGCTTTAGTCCTCTCCATCATCTCCATATTCATCTCTCTTATAGCTGTGTTTATAATTGGAATATTTACTTTATTCCGACACGTTCCCATTGTCAGAGCCAATAGCCGGAACCTAAGCTTCATCCTCCTGAGCTCTCTCATGTTCAGTTTACTCTGTGTGTTTCTATTCATCGGTCGTCCAGTGGACATAACCTGCAGGCTAAGATAAATCTGCTTTGGGGTCTTCTTCACAGTAGCCGTGTCTTCTGTCCTGGCCAAGACCATCATAGTCTGCATAGCATTCAAGGCTACCAGACCTGACAGCTCCTGGAGAAAGTATGTGGGGGTTAAGCTTCCTTATTCAGTAGTATTGGTCTGTTCATCTCTTCAGATTGTGAATGCCATTATCTGGTTGTCATCTTCTCCTCCATATCAAGAGCTGAACCTCGATTTTCCTGGGAAGATCATCATCCAGTGTAATGAAGGCTCTGTCTTGGCCTTTTTCCTCATGTTGGGCCTTGTGGGGTTTCTGGCGGCTGTGAGCTTTGTTCTGGCTTTCATGGTGAGGACATTACCTGATATCTATAATGAAGCCAAGTACATCACCTTCAGCATGCTGGTGTTCTGCAGTGTGTGGATCTGTGCTATCCCGGCCTATCTGAGCAGTACAGGGAAACACATGGTCATTATAGATATATTTGCCATATTGGCTTCAGGGGGAGGAATATTGAGCTGCATGTTCTTACCGAAATATTACAATATCCTGAGAAACCCTGAAGTGAACAGTAAAGGACATTTGTTACAGAGTCGCATTATGTGATTCTCTGACGTGAAGGTCATTTATCTTCTAGTCACCATTCAGTTCATACATTTTGAAAATCTATCTGGAAAGATATAAAGACTGCATAAAGACTTTAGACAAGAACCTATTGCTTAAATCAAGTTGTTATATCACACATATATTTAAGAGATTTTGATAATGTGTTTTATTTCATTTTCTAGGACTTTTTATGTAAAAGAAGAAAAAAGAAAAAATCCTAACATCTTGCAATTCTCCCTTAGGCCACTGAGCCTAATAATAGTTTGACACTTCCTATTCTGTAGAGGTCACTTCTCTGCAGTCTCCTCATTATGATGACAGGAACTGAAAGGGAACCCTTGAATGCAAACAATACAGGATTTACCACTTACAATAGGTGATAGACACAGCGTTCCTTCTCCATGTGCACTGAGCTCTGCATAGGTCAAGTAATACAATTTTCTATGTGTTAATTTCAAGCAATGTAAAACTTTTTGAAATTTTGACTGATCATAAAAACCTTGATAAATGTAACCACATTCTGCACAAACATGAACAAGTAAAGTGTGTGATGTAGTAAAGTGTGTGATGGAGACAAAGGACGTCCACTTCTTTGCCTTTCTGTGACTCTTTCAGTCTCTCTGTATCTCTGATAAAACCTGCTGACAAAACTCTGTGACGCTCTAAGCTCAGTGGTCACTTCCATCTGAAAGCATCCTGCATGAGGCCTGGCAATGGCAAGGTCCTGTTGATGCATTGTAAGGTGTTATTTTGGTCTCATGATGTCACAATGTGAACAGCAGGATGAGGAGGACGGTTTAAATCCTAATTCACATTGATCCTGTAAATGTATTGGGTGATTCAGGGATCAACACCTGTTGGGAATTCTCCCATTAATCTCCTTGTTAGAGATAAGCAAGTTGTTCAAAATATACTGTGTTACGGAAATAAACTTCTAAGTCTTCGAAAATCAAAAGTGACAGCAGAAATTTCCTTGCTCTACAAATGGTTTACTATAGCAACCATAGAGCTCTGTTCTTAATCAGATCAGAACTTATTTCCATTACAATAATCAATCTTTTTATAATATTATTCTTGAACACGGATGTAATGAATACAAGGTGATTACAAATGTATACAAAAAGGTTTGTACAATTTCAAAAGCCAATCAATGATAAACACATAATTAATGGCACCTGAAGGAAAATCATCCATACGGATCATGTGAGTGAATCCACTGACAGGATTTATTTGAAGTTGGTATGGAATAATTAAATTAAACATTGAACAGTTGGACATGTGCATTCTAAATTTAAGATATCAGCTCATATAGTTCATTTAAAAAAAAAAAAATATATGAAATTTTGTGTTCATCCTGAAATTTAAACCAAAAGCCAAATATCCCACACTTCTTGGAATAGCGTATATTTGACGCACTATAAGCAACATATACTTAGCAACTTAAATGGGTGTTCTCACCATAGACTTTGATATCATATCAATAGGACATGCCAATAAAGTCTGAAGGGTGTGGGTCCCACCTCTGTAAACTGTGCCTGTTTCGGAGTTGGGCCCCTGAAATTGATGGCTCAGAATGGGAAGCTGATTATACTTGCATACAACTCTCTCATGCTATATGTGAGTTGTAAGTACAGGTGAGCAGTATGTTTGACTGTTTGGAACTCCCATAGAACAGAATGGAGAGTAGTGTGCAAATATGACCAGCTCTTCATTTGGAGTCAACACTTTCGGAGGTGTTGGTGCTAGAGGTGAGACCCACACCTATCAGACTTTGATTGAATAGCCTATCTATAGCACAGGTAACCTCACTTGGCCTGGACAAGGAAAGAACTGACAGATTGATTACACTTTTTGATTCTGTGGGTGGTGGTCCATAGCCATTGTTAGTTGCTAACTATTTGCCAGGTAATACCTTTTTGTGAGAAAAGCTCTTGATATCACCCTTAACCCAGGCCCTTTTGTATGGATTATGGTATGTTGTATATTCATGTATGAAGTAAAAGTTAAGTTTTGATTAAGATATGTGATCTTTTGCAGTGATTCTGCTCAAGGGGAACAGAGGAGAGACGTTGCCGTAACCACTCTCTCCTGGTTGTGACCACATTTCTCTTCTGTTTCCATTGAGCAATTCTGTGACATAAGGTCGGATAGACCAAAACATCACGCATACACTACCGTTCAAAAGTTTGGGGTCACCCAAACAATTTTCTGTTTTCCCTGAAAGCTCATACTTTTATTTATAAAATGAGTTGCAAAAGGAATAGAAATATAGTCCAGACATTGACAAGATTAGAAATAATGATTTTTATTTGAACTAATAATTTTCTTCTTCAATATTTTCTTTCGTCAAAGAATGCTCCCTTTGCAGCAATTCCAGCATTGCAGACCTTTGGCATTCTAGCTGTTACTTTGCTGAGGTAATCTGCAGAAATTTCCGCCCATGCTTCCAGAAGCCCCTCCCACAAGTTAGATTGGTTTGGGTGGGCACTTTTTGCGCACCTTTACGGTCAAGTGCCCCCACAACGCCCCAATGGGGTTGAGATCTGGTGACTGCGCTGGCCACTTCACTACAGATAGAATACCAGCTGCCTGCTTCTTCCCTAAAGAGATCGTGCATCATTTGAGTCATTGTGCTGTTGCAGGATGAAATTGGCTCCAATCAAGCACTGTCCACAGGGTATGGCATGGCTCTGCAAAATGGATTTATAGCCTTCCTTATTCAAAATCCCTTTTACCTTGTACAAATCTCCCAGTTTACCAGCACCAAAGCAACCCCAGACCATCACATGACCTCCACCAGCACCAACCCCAGACCATCACATCACCTCCACCATGCTTGACAGATGGCGTCAGGCACTCTTCGAGGATCTTTTCAGTTGTTGTGGTCTCACTATTGTTCTTCTGTGTAATCCAAACACCACAGACTTCGATTTGTCTGCCCATAACACTTTTTTCAAATCTTTCTCTGTCCAATGTCTGTGTTTCTTTAGCCCATTTTAAATTCTTTTCCTTTTATTAGCCAGTCTCAGAATTATGCTTTTTTTTTTGCCATTTCTCCCCTTAAGCCCCCCATCCCGCAGTGGCCTCTTCACTGTAGACGTTGACACTGGCGTTTTGCGGGTTTCTATTTAATGAAGCTGCCAGTTGAGGACCTGTGAGGCATCGATTTCTCAAACCAGAAACTCTAATGTACTTGTCTTGTTGCTCAGTTGTGCAGCGGGGCCTCCCACCTCACTTGCTACTCTGGTTAGAGCCTGTTTGTGCTCTCCTCTGAAGGGAGTAGTACACACTGTTGCAGGAAATCTTGAGTTTCTTGGCAATTTCTCACATGGAATAGCCTTCATCTCTCGCACAAGAATAGACTGTCAAGTTTCACATGAAAGTTCTCATTTTCAGCCCCTTTTGTGAGTTTAAAGGTGATTTGCCAGGACGCAAGTTACTTACCTCCTTATCAGCACAGGTAGAATGTCAAAAAATCACGTTGAGTCATGAAAGCAGCAGGGCTGTGAGGGAGGGGGTGAGTAAGGAGTGAGGAATAAGGGAGAGTCCTCAAAAATTAAGGGGAAATAATAACGTACAACAGTGGATTCTCAATACAGCAAGACACAGCCCCATAGACTGCACTTTCTTCCCTGTCCCTTAAAAGATATTCATTTTCCTGTCAAACAGATAAGAAGTGTTTCAGCGCGGCCCGTCAGGTCCTCTGGTGTGTCTAGTGGAAGCTTTCGGTAATAAGGGGGATTGAGAAATGCTGTAGCTTTCATAGTTTTTCACTTTTTGTAATCAATATTAAATTTAGAAAAGTGATTAAATACCCCTTTGGAGGTTTCCACGTCAACATTACATGGTGGCAAAAAACCCCTTTAATCGAACAAACAAGGTTTTAATGCTTCAGATTCTCTAACTAGCTCAAAGGAAGGTCAGTTTTATTAAACTTCTCTAATCAGCCAAAACTGTTTTCAGCTGTGCTAACATACTTGCCCAAGGGTTTTCAAGGGTGTTCAAAATATCCAATAGCTTTCTTACACAGTTAGCAAACACAATGCATAACACTGGAGTGATGGTTGTTGAAAACGGGCCTCTATATACTGTGACACCTCACATACCTTCGGCCGTCATCTTGGCCCATCCCGGGGGTCATTCAGCTCTGGATTGCCATTTTTGGTAAACGGAATATTGGCACTACACTTCACACACAGCTGTAGCGCACTCATATTCACCGGTGTCCACAACTGGGGATGCAGAGGCCACTTCGTTGCCAGGGGCAACCACATGAGCTCCTCCTGAGTCTGTAGTGTTAACCCCTGTCTCTATATTGTCAGGCACCCCAGGACATAAATTCTCTGCTATACTCCTAGCACTATTAGCCAGGACCTCTAGAGGCACATCTGAGCTTGTCTGCTCTACAGCTGGGGCTGGTGCTGCTTCAGGAGCTAATTCACACAGGGCTGCACCTGAGCTACACCCTGCTCTTGCTTTAGCAGTTACTTCACACTTGGCCATTACTGCAGCTGACTCTGGAACCCAGCTACCCTCCCTCTTCTCAGTCCATAGATCTGAGCTACTTATTAGAGGTACATTTATCTCATTAGTGACTTTTCCAACAGTCCCCCTTTCAGACGCATCATAAACATAAAGTCCTGAAGATTTTCCAAGTCCGGGTAGCACCGTTTTACTGTTCTTTGGACTTTTCTCATTTGGTAACAGTTCTGGGCACCCATTTAAAACCCCCCAAGTCTACCTTCTTAGGGACCTTCCTGGGTGATATTTCTGGCTCTTTAAGCCATGGCACAGCACCCATTTCAGGGGGCGCCTCACAGGTACAACCACCTGCTTTGCCTGGCCCGCTCACGCCGTCACCCACAGCTGCCAGAAGTAGGGAAAGTCACTGCCCAGAACAAACTCTACTTGGAGGTCCTCACATCCCTCAAGAATATGGTTGGCAGTCCCGCAACAAGTGTCAAAAAAAAGTTCAAGAGCCTTACCCGGTTCTGGTCGGGTCTTCACAAAGGGTATGATGTCAGGGTGCACCCTGGAAAAACTTTGGTGACAGTCCAGATCCACCAACAGTATGACCCCTCCTACCAGCAACTCCACTGTTCTGGTTGGCACCTCCTGTGGCTGGACCTCAGCAGCTGCTCTCCATCGTTGAGGCTGGTTGCCATTGGTAACGGCCGTATTCAAGGACCTCTGTCGCTCAGTCGGTTCCGGAGGTAACTCCTGCTGGTGAGGGCTACCCGACTTGGCTTTCTTCTGGGAACGCCGCCCTGGCCTTGTAGCCCCAGCTTTCTGTACCGACCCTCTTCGGAACTGTTGAGCCGTCCTTTCTTGAATAGCCGCTGTATGCGAAAGGATGGCCGTGGCACAGGCCTTATGCTGCTGGGAATTACGAGGAATTTTCGCCATATCCTCTTTCAGCAGGCCAATTGTCCGCTCAAGGTATTTGATAAGTTCTCCCATGTTATATGCAGGCAGCACAACAGTCTTTTACTTCACCGTGAACACAGGCTGCTGCAGCAGTCCCATGCACTTTCACATGTGCCAATTCTGTATCCAGTCCGTGCCAACTATGCCCATGGCATCCTCCACCATATGTGACACCTCACATACCTTCGGCTGCCATCTTGGCCCGGCCCGGGGGTCATTCAGCTCTGGATTGCCATTTCGTTTTTGGTAAACGGAATATTGGCACTCAGGCACAGGGCTTCTTTCAACTGGCCTCAGCCTGTTTTATTTTGGCACGACAGAAACAAACAAAACCTCGGCTGTCTAGCCACTACCTAAACTTAAATAGAGAACCCTCTCTAACATTAGTGGACCTACTGTCCAGCGTCACAACACCGCCACTTATATTTCACCCAGTCTCCTACTGGGTTCCGGCTTTCCCTAAGCCTCGGGGCCCAGAGCCTCCTTCTGCTTCACTGTCACTCTAAACTGCAGATGGCAGGCCACGCGCCCCCCGTTCCCCCCCCCCCCTCCCCTCCCCGATCACCTGGAAAGACAGCCTTTTTCTAGCCATCCCGAGACTGGCCCAAAACCCGACATGGAACGTGGAGACCTGGGACGCGGGAACAGCCACCCACCCATCGGCAGCTGTTCCGGGGAAGCCAACCCATAACGGCTGGATATCAGCCATGCTACATACAGCTGTCAGTAACCTAGTGTTGCTGACAGATAACCACTGGCTCCCCCCACCAAGCCTAGGCTCTTGGTGGCACGTCTCTACCAGGACGACTCCACCTAGTGGCAGAAACAGGCAACTACTCTTTGCCACTCTGTCATAATACCTATGTAGATATTGCATTGATAACCAGATGTTTGCAGCTAGAATAGTCATTTACCACATTAGCAATGTATAGAGTGTATTTCTGATTCATTTAATGTTAGTTTTATTGAAAAAATAAGGAAATTTCTAACTTGTGTCACCATAGTCACTCTCTTTGGAGCTGGAGCATGTTTTGCCAATAAAAGCTTAAAGGGGATTTGCCAGGACGCAAATTTCTTACCTTCCTTATCAGCACAGGGAGAATGTCAACAAATCACGCTGAGTCATGAAGGCTACAAGGCTGAGAGGGAGGGGGTGAGTAAGGAGTGAGGAATAAGGGAGCGTCTCAAAAATTGAGTGAAATAATAAACAGTACAACAGTGGATTCTCAATACAGCAAGACACAGCCTCATAGACTGCACTTTCTACCCGGTGCCTTAAAAGCTCATTCATTTTGCCTGTCATCAGATAAGAAGTGTTTCACGCAAGCGCGGCCTGTCAGTTCCTGGTTCGTGTCTAGTGGAAGCTTTCAGGTAACTAAGTGGGATTTAGAAATGCTGTAGCTCTCAGGGTCTTCACTTTTTGTAATCACATATATTTAGAAAAGTGATTAAATACCCATTTTGGAGGTTCCCACGTCAACATTACATGGTGGCAAAACCCCTTTAATTATTTTGCATCAAACTTTGAGTGCTGTTCCAATTTTCTTGTTCTATTTAAGGAGGTTTGGATATCAGCCTCAAATGTCTTCTGTATTGAAGAAACACACTTATTAAGCAGAAAGGCCCACAGACTACACCAAAAAAAATCTCTAACATTTTTTATTATTCCTTTGCCATGTTTGCAGGAGTTTTGTTTTTATGGTGTTTAGTCTTCCATAAAAATGATCTATTGTGTTGATCGAACTGTTCTAGAAAAGTTAAGTTGTAGTAGAACATCTAGATTTTTTAGAACTCGAACAGAACAGAACATTTTTGTGTTCGTTCGAGTAAAGTTCTATTTCGACAAGCCATTTTCATCTTCTTTTTCAGCGGCTTTCTGCACTTTTGGCGGCCAACAAATCACCTATCTGCACTTTTGGTGGCCACCCAATCAGTGCAGAGCACAGAGAAGTGTCAGAAACATCATCGCTGAGGTCTAGGGCTCTCATTGGCTGCTAACATCACATGCCCATGTTTTAAACTGTATATTTCAGTGTATTGCATTATGAACACCATTTTCAGCTCACTCTCTGTACTGTACAGACTGCTCTTAGTTAGATAGCATTTTCCTCTCCATAGACATCAATAGTTAGGGAGTTTAGTATTGCTGTCTGCATCTTTCCCACACCCAGAAGATGTTATTTGGTTACATTTGCAGGCTCACATAATGCCTAACTGTCATATACAAGGATATATATATATTATACAGAGTGCTTGGGTTTGCTAAATCATATTCGGTGCCCAAAAGTTCCATGTTTGCAGGATTGGGGGTGAAATAATTTTATAACACACCATCTCCCATTCTCCAATACAAAAAAATATATTCTAAATATTGGTTGGTTGGTGAAAATTATTCTGAGTGGAGAAAAGTTCGTTTAGTAGTTTTGGGGGTTCATTAATTGTATAACACACTGTCTACAAATCTCCTATGTGTCAAAAGGGCTTTTGGGCCCCCTCAGGATGCAGAGCCCCGTAGCAGCTGCTACTGCTGCACCTCTTCTATCTACGCCCCTGCTTGCAAGCTGTCCTCATCTTTTCAGTTAGTAGAGATGGGCGAATTGATTCTAACGAAGTGGAATTCGTTTAGAATTTAAGAAAAACTTCGTTCGGACCGAAGTCGAACTTTTGGGGTACTTTCGGTGTGAACGAAGTGTTGCTTTTTTGATTAGATAAAATGGCTGCGATCACAAGGCTCTACATGGGTCAAAGCACTCTGGAGGCGAAGAAGGGCATAGCCTGCATGACAATGTGCAGAGATGAAGCCAATCAAGACCGGCGGGATTCTGTGACGTCACCGTGCACTATATAAGACCGAGCCAGCGCCGCCGCTGGGACATCACACTCCTCTCACTGTACTGACAGGGAAGGTGCTTGCTGCGGTGATCAGCGCTTTCTGAAGAACTGATTTTTATACAGCGATTCTGTGGGGTGTCTCAGCTTGTCTCAGAGACCTGTTTCACTGAATTGCATTTCTGATTTTTTTTTTTTTTTTTTTTGTGTTATTGATCGAAATCCAGTGTGCGTCCACTTTGCAGCTGCATATCCATCAATATCCAAATGGGATCATAAGCCAGTTTCCCTGTTGTATTCATTTAAAGAAACAGCGTTTTTGTACAATACAAATACCACTTCATTTTGGCTGCTGAATTCTATTGCGCAATTTACATCCAGGGGTTAATTCTAACGTTGTTTTGCTGTGTGCTGACAAAAATAAACCGTCTTTTTTCAAACGCCAAATATATACTATATTTTTTTTGGTAGCCAAAACACAAGCAAAGTCAAATTACAAAACTTGGGTATCTCTGTTTTTTTTATTTTGGTTTGTGTGGCGTAGAAAAACCGCAATTGTACACACGTCTACTAGTTTTTGCGTCTCAATTCTTTGCGCAATTTTACATCCAGGGTTAATTAAGCGTTATGTTTTGCTGGTGTGCTGCAAAATATAGACCGTCTTTTTTCAACGCAAATATAAATATATTTTTTTTGGGAGCCCTAATTCACAAGGCAAAGGCAAATTACAACTGTAACTCTTGTTGTGGTGGCGTAGAAAAGACGCAATTGAACACGCTACTTAGTTTTTGGTGGCTCAATTCTTTGGCGCAATTTACATCCCAGGGGTTAATTAAGCGATTGTTTTCGCTTGTGTGCTGACAAAAATAAACTGACTTTTTTCAACGCCAAATATATATAATATTTTTTGGGTACCTATTCACAACAAAAGGCAAATTACAACTGTATCTCTTGTTGTGTGGCGTAGAAAACACGCAATTGTAGACACGCACCTTAGTTTTGTGCGCTCAATTCATTGGCGCAATTTACATCCGGGGTTAATAAGCGTTGTTTTGCTGGTGTGCTGACAAAAATAAACGTCTTTTTAACGCCAATATATATATATTTTTTTGGTAGCCTAATTCACAAGCAAAGCAAATTACAACTGTATCTCCTTTGTTTGTGTGGCGTAGAAAAACACGCCAATTGTAAACACGCTACGAGTTTTGTGCGGCTCCAATCTTTGGGCGCAATTTTACATCCAGGGTTAATTAAGCGTTGTTTTGCGTGGTGGTCTGACAAAACGCGAAAACCTGTCTTTTTCAACGCCAATATAATATATTTTTTTGGTAGCCTAATTCACAAGCAAAGGCTAATTACAACTGTATCTCTTGTTGTGTGGCGTAGAAAACACGCAATTGTAACACGCTACTAGGTTGTGCGGCTCAATTCTTTGGCGCAATTTACATCCAGGGGTTAATTAAGCGTTGTTTTGCTGGTGTGCTGACAAAAATAAACCCACTGTTTCAACGCCAAATATATATATATTTTTTGGTAGCCTAATTCACAAGCAAAGGCAAATTACAACCTGTATCTCTTGTAGTGTGGTCGTATGAAAACACGCAATTGTAACACGCTACTAGTTTGTGCGGCTCAATTCTTGGCGCAATTTACAATCCAGGGGTTAATTAAGCGTTGTTTGCTGGTGTGCTGCACAAAAATAAACTGTCCTTTTTTAAACTGCCAAATATATATATATTTTTTTAGTAGCCTAATTCACAAACCTTCCCGCAAAAGGCAATTAAACAACTGTATCTCTTGTGTGTGTGGCGTAGAAAACAACGCAATTGTAACACGCTACAAGTTTGTGCGGCTCAATTCTTTGGCGCAATTACATCCATGGTTAATTAAGCGGTTGTTATTGCTTGTGTGCTGACCAAAAATAAACCGTCCCGTTTTTCAACGCCAATATATATATATTTTTTAGGTAGCCTAATTCCACAAGCAAAGGCAAATTACAACAGTATCTCTTGTTGTGTGGCGTAGAAAACACGCTATGGTAACAGCGCTAGCTAGTTTGTGCGGACTCCTCTTGGCGCAAATGTACATACCAGGGTATAAAAAAGCGTTGTTCTTGCTGTGTGCTGACAAAAAAAAACTGTTCTTTCATTCAACGCCAAATAAAATATATAGATTGTTTTGGTGGTAGCCTAAATTCACAAGCTAACAGGCAAATTACAACTTGTATCCTCTTGTTGTTGCGTAAGAAAACACGCAATTGTAACACGCTACTAGTTTTGTTGCGGCTCAATTCTTTGGCGCAATTACATCCAGGGTTAATTAAGCGTTGTTTTGCTGGTGTGCTGACAAAAAATAAACCGTCTTTGTTCAACCGCAAATATTATATATATTTTTTTTGGGAGCCTAATTCTAACAAGCAAAAGTCAAATTACAACGTATCTCTTGTTTGTGGCTTAGAAAACACGCAATTGTAACACTCCTACTAGTTTGTGCGGCTCAATTCTTTGGCGCAATTTACATCCAGGGGTTAATTAAGCATGTTTGCTGGTGTGCTGGACAAAAATAAACTGTCTTTTTCAACGCCAAATAAATATACTAATTTTTTGGTAGCCTAATTCACTAGCAAAGGCAAATTACAAACTGTATCACTGTGTGTGGCGTAGAAAAACACCAATTGGAAACTACGCTACAAGTTTTGTGCGGCTCAATTCTTTGGCGCAATTTACATCCAGGGGTTAATAAAGCGTTGATTTGCTGTGTGCTGACAAAAATAAACAGTCTTTTTTCAAACTACGCCAAATAAGATATATATTATTTTTGGTAGCCTAATTCACAAAGCAAAGGCAAATTAAAACAACTGTACTCTTTTGTTGGCTAGAAAACACGCAATTGTAACACGATACTAGTTTGTGCGTCTCATGTCTTTGGCGCAATGTACATCCCAGGGGTTAATAAGCGTTGTTTTGGCTGTGTGCTGACAAAAATAAACTGTCTTTTTCAACGGCCAAATATAAATATTATTTTTTTGGTAGCGCCTATTTCACAAGCAAGGCAAAATACAACTGTATCTCCTTTGTTGTGTGGCTAGAAAACACGCAATTGTAAAAACGCTACTAGTTTGTGCGGCTCAATTCTTTGGCGCAATTTACATCCAGGGTTAATTAAGCTTTGTTTCTTGCGGTGTGCTGACAAAAATAAACCTCTTTTTCAACGGCCAAATATATATATATTTTTTTGTAGCCTAAATCAAAGCCAAAAGGCAAAGTTAAACACGGATCTCTTGTTGTGTGGCGTAGAAACACGCAATTGTAACACGCTAACTAGATTGTGCAGGCTCAATTCTTGCGCAATTTACATCCAGGGGTTAATTAAGGCGTTTTCTTGCTGGTGTGCTGAAAAACAATAAACTGTCTTTTTCGAACGCCAAATATACTATATATTTTTTTGTAGCCTAAATTCACAAGCAAAAGGCAAACTACAACTGTATTCTCTAGTTTGTGTGCTAGAAAACACCGCATATGTAACACGCTACACTAGTTTGTTGCGCCAAATTCTTTGGCGCAATTTACATCCATGGGTAATTAAGCGTTGTTTTTGCTGTGTGCTTGACAAAAATAAACCGTCTTTTTCAACACCGAAATATATACATTTTTCTTGGTAGCATAATTCACAAGCGAAGGTTAAATAAGCCTGGTTTGTCCTTTTTACATTTAGTAAAAACACACTTGCTTGTAGAACGCCACACCAAGTAAATTTTTCCTGGCCATTTGTGGAGCGCAATTTATATCCAAGGTTTACCCAAGCTTGTTTACTGGGTTTCATTTGGAGTCAAAACCAGGGTGTATATTTATCATATACAGATCAGCTTCATCAAACAAAGTGTCCTGTACAGTTTAGAACAAACAGTATGTCCAGACAGAAAGAGTGGCAGCTCTTGCAACTGCGAGTGGCCGTGGCACAAACTTTTCTGGAAAACTGGCCCAGGATCGCAGCACAGCAAGGGGACGTCGCCAGCAGGGGTCACTCGGTGAGGCACAACTGCCGCTGTCATCTAGCGGCCGTGTGTTTGTTCCACCCAAGGTCTTGATTTGGTTGACTAGGTCATCCTCTTTTCCTCCCCAGATGAACATCTGACATCCCCAGCCAAGAGTCGGTGGGAACCTCAGACACAACACTTAGTTGGCATGGCCCTGGAGCGGGTCAGCGGCCCTCACCTGTCCTCAGCCCGCCAATTCCCATCCCAGTTCCCCAGGCCAGGATCTACTATTTGTCTGGGCTCAGCGCCACTATGAATAGCGAGATGAAACAATTTGAGGAGGGCAGCAGCAGCTACGTGGGCAGCGAGAGAAATGGGGCCAATATCCCAGCTTCTTGCAGTAGGGCGCAAAAGTATAGATGTGGAGAGTGGCATGGGAGGTCATGTGGTGAGAGGTCAGCCTCGCTTACCAAGACCGTGATGCGGGGACATTAGTGACGATGAAACACAATAGATGAAATGATGTATCCGCGAACGCACTTGGGAGCCGGGGAAGCAAGGGCTTCATCATCGTCAGGAGAAGAGGGGTGCGTCAGCTTGCGCGTCAGGCAGCGGCGCAGCCAGCAAGTTGGTTGTGTGGCCGGAGGAGTCTGCAGTTAGCAGCAGTGGTGAGTCGGAGCCAAGCGGGGGCCCCCCCCCCCCCCCTACCGGGGGTAGAAAACCCGCTTGCAGTCCCAATGACATTAGCGGCACAGGTGTTCAGCGAGCAGCGGCGCATATGGTCACTCCAGTGCGGAGCGTTGGCGGTAAAATCAGCTACTCGGCGGTGTTGGGCATTTCTCTTGCTAAGACACCCGGAGGAGCCGAATATTGGTATATGTAGAAGCTGGTGGGCAGGAAAGTGAAGCGTGGCAGGGAGCTAGACGTTGGCAACAAACTGCCCTGCGTCAACACAATGCAGCGTCACCATCCGGTGGCCTGGGAGAAACGTGGCTCAATGTGGTGGTCCAACCTGCCGCTGCAGCAGCAGCAGCGCCAAGGCACTAATGCCATTTCAGCCAGTCAAGGCTCCACCACCGTCTGCAGAAGCAGCTGTTTCTCTTTGACATCCTCTCCCGGTCCCCCAGATGCCTCCCCTGCTCCTCGCTACTCATGGCGCCAGCAGTCGTTCAGAGAGGCGACTTTTGTAAAGAGACAACCAGTATGCGTCCAACCATCCTAAGGTGTGCAGCAGCTGTGACCGGCTCCTTTCCAATTGTTGGTACGCAGTCCCGTCCCCTTTCCAAATGTGGACTCCTGCTACCATTCAGAGAACTAATGCTTGTGCCGAGGCCGAGATGGGACGAGGTACGTCCAAGCCGTAATTCTTTTCTCCCAAAAGCAGTACCAGGCACTTCATAAATATGTAGAACAGAAAGTGGGTCAGTCCTTGTGCTTTTCGGTTTGTTACAAGGTACACGGCAGCGCGGACTTCCTGGAGCTGTACTACGGTTCATGGCCTGTACATGTCCTTTACGCCCACTGGTGAATGTGTGCTTCCTCCCAGGCACACCAACAACTTTGACATGGAGACGCCGCTTGGCTCCTCCACGTTGTCAAACTCTGCTCCTGCGCCATGTCCGCCTCCTCCTCCTCCACCACCACCACCATCTCAGCCTCCCACAAGTACGTGTCCCCTTCATACCGACATGTGGTAGGTCACAGCGGGTCACGCAGTTCTACACAACACCTATCTTTGCCTCGGCGAACGAAGTCACACAGGGAGGAACTGCTCCGGCGTCATGCACAAGAAATCGATGTGTGTCTTCTCCGCGCCAAACTGCAAATCGTAAACCATGGTGACGGACAATGGAGGAACATGGTGTCCGCGCTGCAATCCGAGGAGGGATGGTCCATGCCCCTGCATTGGCGCACGTTGTTCAAGTCTGGTTGTAAAAAGGTTTCCTGATGTCTTCCCACCGACTTCAGAACAGTCCTGAAAATGCCCAGGAAACTGTGGCATTCACTTATCCATTCGTACAAAGACAGGAACAACCCTCCTCGAGTTGCAGCGCCAGAACGGCCCCCCCCAACACCTCTGATAATCGAATGTTTCCCACCCGCTGAATGTCCAGCTGCAACATCTTGGACCGACTGATGAACAGAGAAAGGCCCATTAACGATTTTTTTTGTGATCCAGGCAGAACGAAAGTACTCCCCTGTTGTAACTTTGAATGTCAGCCAGTTGTCAGCTACATGCTTGAACACCTGCCGTTTGTTGAGGCATTTCGGAGGAGGCCAACGTTTATTTTGTCAGTCCCAGGAACTACGGATGAATAACGTCATTCCCACTGCTTCATGTCACTTGAACAGATGCTGCAAAAATCTGTCTGGACAGGGACTGGAGATGTGCACTACATCTCGTGGCCCACAATGAGTCCGTTGGGGACTGAAAAGGGAGTGAGGAGGTGAGGAGGAGAGGACATTGGAGCATAGAAGCATTGTCAGGTGAAATGAGTGGATTTTCCTACAGGTGACAAAGAGGAGGAGCAGAGCAGCTGAGGAGGTGGATGGAGATGAGGAAGACAGCAGATGACTCCCAAGCACCGTGCAGTATACAGTGGAAATGGAGGCAGGGAGCCCCTCGGAGTCACTTGTGCAGATGTCCCGCAGCATGCTTATTTGCCTGGCTAGTGACAGCCGAATAGTCAGCATCCGGCAGAGGGATGACTTCTGGTCTCCACCCTATTGGACCCCTCGCTACCGGTCCAAAATGGGAGCCTTTTTCCCAGCTATTGAGAGGGAAGAAAAAACTCAAATACTATAGGGAAATCCTCCGTAATCAGTTGGCCGTTGCCTATGTGCGGCATCGTCCCTCCTCTGACAGGTCTGACCGGGGGGGTTCCTCAGCGCACACGTACTACTGCCCCGGCTGCGGGGGGAAGGTCGGGGGGTAGGAGCAGTACCAGCTCCATTATCAGAAACCTAAGGCTGGAGTCACTAATGAGCAGCGTCCTTCACACGCCAAGTGAGGAGGGCAGTCCCCAGCAGCAGCAGCAGCAGCAGGACATGGAGCATTCCCTGAACCAACAGGTTGTGGCCTACTTGGACAGCACTCTGCCACCCCAGTTAGAAGATCCGCTGGACTACTGGGCAGCCAAACTGGATGTGTGGCCGCAACTTGCCGAGTTTGCAGTGGAGAAGCTGTCCTGCCCGGCCAGTAGTGTGGCATCAGAGCGGGTGTTCAGTGCGGCGGGGGCATCGTTACCCCAAGGAGAACCCGCTTGTCCACGGGAAATGTTGAACGACTGACCTTTGTCAAGATGAATCAGGCGTGGATCGGCCAGGATTTCCACACACCAATGCCTTAGGCGTCCGTCTGGGTTCAAACTACCTGCCTCAGCCACTATTCTGATGCCGCCACCCGCCTGATGCCACACATCTGCTGATAGTTTCTCCATCTGCCTACCACCGTCTTTACCAGGGACTGGTATTGCCACCCACCTCAACACTCTGTCATTGTGCCAAATCTATGTGCTCATGCTGCTGCTGCTGTTGCTGTTGCCGGGGACATCCACACTGTGTCATTGTGCACTCTGCGGCCTGGTACTGTTTTGCCACCTCCAGAATGTCATTGTGCCACTCTCTGACCTCATGCTGTTGCTCCTGTCATCACCTCCACTCTCTGTCATTGTGCCACTGCCTGACCTCATGCTGCTGCCGGCCGTGCCCTCCGCTCTCAGTCCATTGTTGCCGCACTGTGCCTAAGTACTATATTTTGCACCTGCCCGAATGTCATTGTTGCCACTCTCAGACCTTCCATGCTGTGTGCTCCTGTCATCACCTCCACTCTTTGTCATGTGCCACTGCCTGAACCTCGATGCTTGCTGCCGCGCAGCTGACCGCCGTGACCATCCGCTCTCAGTCATTGTGCCGCTCTGTGGCCCTAAACTATTTTGCCACCTGCAGAATGTAATTGTGCCACACACCTCTGACTCATTCTGCGCTGTGACTTCCTTCTGCCCTCCACACTGTGTCATTGTGCCACCTGTCAGACCTGCATGCTTGCTCGCCGTGGCTGCTTCCAGTGCCCTCCACACTGTGGCCTACTCCCGTTTTATTGCCACCGACCAGAATTTTTGTCATTTGTGCCACTGTCTGACCTCATACTAGCTGCCTGTGCCCGTGACCTCACAACTGTAACATTGGTGACACTCTGTGGCCCTAATACTGTTTTGCCACTCGCAGAATGCATTGTGCCACTGTCTGACTCATACATGCTGCCATGCCAGTGTTAAACTACACAACTGTAACATAGTGCCACTCTGTGGCCTAATAACAGTTTGCCAAACCTCCAGAATGCCATTGTGCCACTCGTCTGACCTCAGACGAGCTTGCAGGCCGGAGCCATGTGACTACACACTGTGGTGATTTTGCCAACTCTGTGCCCCTATTACTGTTTTTTTTTCGCCTCCATAATGTCTTTGTGCCACTGTCTGACCTCATACTGCTGCCCGCTGCCCGCCGTGACCTCCACACTGTATCATTGTGCCAACTCTGTGGGCCTAATACTGTTTTTGCCGCCACCAGAATGTCATATGTGCCACTGACTGACCTCATACTGCCTCGCCGCCTGACCTCCACACTGTATAATGTGGCCACTCTGTGGCCTAATACTGTTTTGTGACGCTCCAATAATGTCATTGTGCCACTGTCAGACCTCATACTTCGCCGCCGTGACCTCCAAACTGTATCATTTGTGCCACTCTGTGTGCCAATACTGTTTTGCCGCCTCCATAAATCCATTGTCCACTGCCTGACCTCATACTTGCAGCCGCCGTCACCTCCACACTGTATGATTGTGCCACTCAGTGCACTATTACTGATTTCTTTCCGCCTCCATAATGTCATGTGTGCCCCTTGTCTGACCTCCATACTGCTGCCTCCGTGACTCCACACTGTATCATGTCCACACTGTGGCCTAATACTGTTATGGCCGCCGCTCCAGATGTCATTGTGCAACTGCCTGACCTCATGCTGCTTGTGGCTGCCCTCCCGTCACCAACCATACCCACATCAATCACTAATTGATTCCTACCTGAGCTCCTCAGCTTGTTTTTTTTTCCAGCTTTCCGCTAGCATGACTTTATCAGTGCTACATTCCCTCCCGCTGAGTTTTGTTGGTCATTTTTTGCCCCTTAAGTGCCACATGGAATTTAAAGTGAAGCGATATCTAAGAGCGCGCAGTCATGTGCGTGGTCCATACTAAAACACAACATTGTATGAAGACCAAACCAAGCGCCCTCTGCATATTTAAGCATGGCACAACGTACTACAGCACCCTGCAGGTCTCGGGCAGCCTGGAAATAGCTGTTTTTAACAGTGATCTCGTGCCGAAGTAATTCGGACCGAAACGAATTTGTGTCGTGAAAATCGGCGAAGTGACCGAACCGAATTTTTGAGAAATTCGGCCATCTCAAGCGTGATCATACAGAGAAGGTAGGCATATTACAAACCAATCAAAGATAAGTATAATAGCATAAGAATATAGGTTACAATCAATCAAGTCTTATTGTAAAGATATCATTTAAATCATGACACCTCACATCTACTAAAAAATTAAAAGTGAATACTCCTGAAATCTGTCTTAGATACACTAATCTAATAACCTTAAAATAAGCCAGCAGCTGTGACCTGTTTTATTACAAAGCCACGGCCTTCTAGACGAAACTCTAGAGCAAAATTATGAAGTGAGCGGAAACAGAACATGTCCCTTGTACCTAGTCATAAATTCATATAGAACAAAAGATTTAATTTTTTAAGAAGACAAGATGGAACCATAAAATTAGAAATGAATATCAAACCTATCAAACTTATAAATTCAATTCTGTTTCATTCCTCTCTCTGATAATTTTAAATCAATGTTAATTCCAATTACATAGTACCGCCTGATGTTCATCAAGAAGGCTGTTTTTTTTTGTGTTACCCGCAGCATTATCAATTTAATATTGATGACCATTTTGTCCTTTGGACCGTTTGTGGCCCCTTAGAAACTTTTCTCAAGAGTATACGCGATAACCCCTTATGATCAAGATCCATATGATTATGCCAATAATAAAAAAAATTTGGTGATGATGTGGGCTATTCCGCTGAAACCACCCAGAGATACCAACTGAACCAATTGAGTGGGTTAAGCTAGGAGAAACCCTTACCTGCTGGGCCTCCATAACTTACCCGAAACATGTAAAAATCTATTCTATACTGTAGAACCTAAATCTAAATGGCAATCAATAGATCTGATCACTAATGTTGTCCATGATCCTTAATATACTTGTTTGTGTGCGTTTTGTATTCCATTGATGTATGCATGAGTTCTGGATTAACTTTTTCAAAGGTTTGGGGTATCCCCGTCTACTTATTAATATTGCATGTCTTGGCAAGTAAAACCTCATGAGTCCTAAGGAAAAAACCTAATTTGTCTTGAAAACATATGTGGGTCACCTCCTAAATTAGTGTAATGCATTGAAAAAAATAAAAAGTTTATGTGTCTAGGAAGAACATTAAAGTAACGAAAAAAATCGCTTTATAGTGTCAAAATACTATTTCTAAAGTGTCCAAATCTATGGGAATGTACCCTAACTCTGCATTTGTGGTGTTCACGAACCCACACCTGGTTACACAAGAGAGTTGAACCCACCCCACATATGGATAGAAATTGGGGTTTTACTGGTTGTACAGTCCGTACAGCCAACCCACCAAGGGTGATACCCATCCTAACTATGGGAAAAGAAACGTCGTGGATTATCAAGACCTTATAAACTAAATTACCTGGGTAAAGTGTAAGTTTCATTTTCTCCTAAAATGGTTCTTCTTCAACTTCTAGGGAACAGGTTGTAAGCTATGATGGCATAAAGATAGATGATGAAACTGGTGAATGGTGTACATATCCAGCAATCCTTTAACCTGTGCGGTTTCGGGCTTATTGTGTTTGTGCAATTAAAGTAACTTATTATCCTTTTCATGTAAATGTTAATGTATTGCTCGTTTCAAACCATCTTACAGTGTTCTATTGTTGACCATAACACCATATAACTGCACCTACCTCATAACCATTAGGTTTGCAAGAACTTTCAATGCAAATATATATGACAGATGTGGTTTCTTTGTTTGCATAATAGTCTTATCAATCCCTCACTCTCACCTGTTGGCATCTCCCTGCCCATGTGGCATAGTAATCTTTTCGCTGATGCAGAGCCAGTGAATTCCTTTGAAAAGGCAGCAATAAGAACAACAACCAACCATCCACCCACCCTTACTACCAAAGTCTTTTGCTGGTGAGGGCCAATGTAATATATTGTACAGGAGGGACATCTCTATCTCCTTTTCTTCACAGCGATGGAAGGGTACACTTTGATTATACCTCCAGCTGCGTCTTTTTGGTGATGGCTTATTGCAAAGCACGACTGAGCGGTATAGCTCAGGATATCCTTCTGTTCACTGTTCTGGCTTGACAGAGGAGCAGTAGTAGCAGCAGCAGTGGTACTTGCTTCCGTCCTGATGGGGTTCACGTTTGCAGTGTGACCATGGATCCAACGTTCCTCTTTCCTTCGACTTTCACACTTGGAAGTGATTGGTCATCAGAACTTGAAATGGAACCGGCCCCACCGATTATCATTCCTAAGCTATCCAGTCGCTGTTGCATTCAATGGGAATGGACAAATTGTACAGCTGCATACTATGTCTGATAGTATGTATCTGTGGCCTGGTGTAAGAGCAGTGTCCAATGTAAGTTCACCCTGTCCTTTAAACATCTCTGTAATATGTATCAGAGACTTTTGTTCCGAAGTATCTAATTGCTGATGTAGGTCCCTCGGGTCCTTTGTGTAGCCTGAAGAAAATCAGTGTTAATGAGAAGACCTACTAATTTTAGATCTTCTGTACTAGAAGGAAAGAAATGCTTATGTATTGCCTCTTAGTTCTGGAGAGAAGAAAAATCCATAATATTAGTGTAAAATAAAAATAAAAATTCAGTGGAAATAGGAATTTGTCCACTAGTCAAGTGCGTCTCTGGACCCATGTCATCCTGATTGGCCCTCTGTTGATGTGAAACAAGGTGTAATAATTTTTACAATATCCTACCTGAACATGTTACTGGTATGTACTATACTTTTCTAACCTTTCACCATGACTCATGTAGGTGTCTTTTTTTAATAATCTCCTACTACCTAGCAAAAGCAAACGAACTCACTAGCTGAAATATGATTTTCTTTCTTTATCCACTATTAGGGGGGATCGAGTAGTTTTGTGTGGGGTACAGCTGTTCCCTTCCGCTACGTTTTCTCCTCCCTACCTTAATGATTGTGTGAAATGTCAATCTGTGTGTATCCTGGTCCTATTAGGGACTAGGTACCTGTATTCATATGCAGTGTGATGTACTGTGAACGTATGATGCTGATGTTTTTTGTGCAATTGGCGTGGTATGGTGCCTGTAATTGAAGGATCAACTCCTAATGGTAGTGCCTATATTTTTTTATTTTTTTTACCCCACCCCCTTTGATGGGTGTAACATACAGATCCTTGGCCCCCTTTCTAGAGAATCTATAAATGATGGGGCACCTGAGTTTACCTGAGTTAACGGGAGGAAGACCCTAGTGCAAGGTCAGGATATATTCTGCAATAGCACTATCTGATTGTTTTGGTGGTTTGCAATGAAGTGTCTGTGCGTCGTGACGAGGTGCTGGTGTCAGTGGCTCCTTGAAGCATCTTTAGCGAGTGCTACTGTAAGGTCTCTCTTATTTTGAGACCGCAATGCACTCTGATATTAAGCATGTAAACATGTCATCCGACAGCATCATACTATCAATGTTCAGGAAGCTTTTGTGTGGTTTAATCAATACTTTTTTGTGACTTACCCACCATCTAAAGTTTTTGGTGTATTAATCAAGAGTGTAGCAGAGTCAGTGTGTAATGATGTGCTGTCATGTTATCTTGAGTTGGGACCCCTGAAGCTAACAACTTGCGTTTTGGTCTTCACCTATCCAATATGCAAAACATTCAATTTCTTTCTGTTCTTTACAACAAGAAGCTATCTTCTGTAATGTCTCTAAATCCATGTACCTTCTAGAGTAACTCCAGGTATACACAATCGCCATTACACCAAAAATGATGTATGTCTAACCCCATATATTTTTTTAGCATATGGGTCATAGGACTTCGCACCGGTAATATAGGATGGACTTATTCCTATCTGGGGGGCACCTCAGACTTGTTCTGTCTGCAAGTTGAAGACACATTCCCCATGATTATGAAGTCCTTATTCACCAAGGAATAGTACTCACCCCCCTCACGTCAGATTGACTAAAACATTCTGTTTATAAGCCGTTCACGTATAATGACCCTTCACTGAGGCACTACTCCCTTGCTCAGGGTCACATTCTATATTACTTTAAAAGAGCATGTGGGGCGATTGTCAGTAACTTGTTGTAATCATTCAATAACCAATGAACAATTTCATCCAATGAAATGTAATAACATCTACTTCCTATGCGAGACTTAATTATAGTAAACAGTTATACTAACAGCAGGACATATTCATGTGCGAAAAATAACTCATATACACAACCCAAAAAATAGAAGGAAGAAAATACAACAATAACAAATTAAATTGTGTCATACACAAATGCAAAACAAACCAGTATGAAATAATCTAAATTTATCTCCACCGCTGAGGGCATGCCGCCCCTAAGAGAAGAAAAAATACCAGAAGACAAAACAAAAGCCCCCTCCCAATAAAAACATGGAGTCCAAGACAACAAAACAAAGTTCAGTAACAACAGATAACTTATTTCACTTTTAAAGCAACACTGCAAATCGTGACAATTTCTTATCTGAACCTCAACTTTTACACCGTCTATAAAACTTTAACGCTAAACCTAGAAAACCAAATTGATACGTGGGATAGGGAAATAAAATAGAAACACTCACACATTAACAGTATCCAAAACACCTTTTGCAGAGAAGCTATGGGGGGGATTTGTGTGTGGCAAAGTGCTCACCGGGCCTGAGCAGATCCCAGGGTTCTCAAAGCAAAGGGGGTGTGCTTGCTTATCCCTTTCTTCACTCTGGTGATAGTTTGTTCTGATCCGAATCACGCATCCAAAATTATGTAGATATCCTTTCTTAGCAAACCTCTCTGTCTCCCACTGACCTTCAAACATACACAATGCACTGTATATCCTATTCAAAAGATTAGAATACTTTTATATGGACTGACATGATTTTTTAAAGGGTAAAGGCGTGATCATACAGAGAAGGTAGGCATATTACAATCCAAATCAAAGATAAGATAGTAGCATAAGATATAGGTTACAAATCCAATCAGTGTCCTATTAATGTAAAGATATCATTTAAAATCATGGACACCCACACTCTACATAAAAAATGAAAATGAATACTCTGACTATCTGGTCTTCGTAACAACAATCTAATAACCTTAAATAACAGCAGCTATGACCGTTATTCAAAGCCACGCCTACTAGACAGTAATCTCTAAGCCAAAATATTATGAGTGAGCGAACAGAACATGTCCTTGTAATCCGTAGTCCAGAAATGTCAATTGAAGAACAAAGATTTAAGTTTGAAGAAACAAATGGAAAGCCATAATTAAAATGATAAACGAACAAACAAAACTTCTATTCAATTCATTTCAGTAATGATTGATTGATTTACATATAGTATATTGTAGAAGTGTTTTAACTATACTCACTAAATTGGTCAAAATGGCGACTCATAATTAGTCGAAATATATGATGGTAATCTCCTTTAAAAGTATCCTGCGATTATGTTTTTTTTAACCAATAGATGCTTTCTCCTATTTTGTTCCACTCTAGTTATATACTCCTATTTAAAAGGAATTTGTGAAAACCCCCTTTCTTTGAGTTTATCACAATAACCTTTTTGCTGAATAAGATATTCTTCCTTGGATCGTACTGTGTCTTGGGCTCCAGAAAAAGTTCTCCTAATTGCATATATTTTTACCCACCTGTGTGGGATGCATGAGTTACCCTGAGAAATAGAATTTTTTATTTTTAGTTTGTTCTATAATGGTTTTAGCTCTAATCTTGGTCCATCCTCTGTTTCCTGTCAATGTTACAATACTAGATAATTAATTGTATCCTGTGATGATTCAAATGTGAACTATACGCCCTTTTGATTACTGTTAAAAAGGTGACAAAATTCATCTATACAATATCGTCTTTCCCCATCCATATGAATACCAGGTCATCTATATATCTGGAATACCATTTGATGTGCTTTACAAAAGGCTGTTCCGGATTATATAGATAAATCATCTCCCAGGCGGACATATAAATATTAGCCATTATATGCTGATCGACAAATCTTAGCCATGATTTAATATGGCAGGAAAACCTTGAATAGGGAACAAACTTATTTTCAAAATAGGACATAAAGATATTCGCTACACTCGGAGCTGCAGGAGACCACATCGAAGTCCCCTGCAGCTGGAGGTAGTAGTCCTCCCCGAACCTAAAATAATTTTTCAACAGCACAAAATCCAAAAGCGTCATAATAAACGCAATTTGGGAATTAGATATTGTTGCATCACATGAAAGAGCCTCTCTTACTGCCTGACTTGCGTGTTCATAAAGTATATTGGTAAATAAAGATTTTACATCTAAGGTGCATAGATAGGTATCTTCTGAACTATCTTTGATATATGTTGGAAAAATTGTTTTGTATCCATCAAACAATTACGATCTTTTTTAACAACTTTTTGAAAGAAACCATCGATGTATTTAGCTAGTGGTTCCATTAATGACCCCATGCCTGACACTATTGGTCTGTATGGTGGTGGTATATGCTTGTGGATCTTGGGAACAAAGTAGATGATAGGAGTACGAGGATTCTGTACTATCAAAGCTTCTTTGGTTATTTTATCTATGAGCACCAGTTAAAAGGATTCCTCTAGAAACACATCAATTTCTTGTTTAATATCATTAGTAGGATCACTTTTAAGGGCCCTATAGACAACCTGATCAGATAAATGCTCCAACGCTTCCTGTAGATATTGTGTTTTGTCCACAACAACAGTCACCCCTCCTTTATCCGCTTTCTTTATAATAATATACGACATATTTTTAAGTTCTTCAACTGCTTGCGATTCAGGAGGGGAGAGGTTGTTGTGGACAAAAGGTACACTTTTCCATTTTTTTGCAACCTCTTCAGTGACCAACTGAGAAAAAACTTCTAGGTTCGAACTTTGAACAATAGGATCAAACTGGCTTTTTCTATGCAATTTTACTAAGGGTTCAAATGCCGCTACACTCACAGTATCCCCTTTATCATAAAACATTTTAAGCCTGATGTTACGGCACAATCTATAAAAAGTCAACTGTGAACTGGAACATTTGGTTATACTGCACCGGAACATAGTTCAGTCCTTTGTTTAAGACCTCCTGCTGGTATTCTGTAAGATGATGGGAAGAGATGTTCACAGCTTAAGATTCTAATTTTTCTTCTTTTGCGCCTCTCTTGCTGGACGTCGTGGCTGAGGCGGTGCCGGCTCTATAGTTCCCATGTCTTCCTGTGAACTTGCGTTTTCCAAAAAATCACGCGATTTCCTAGTTCCAGTAGTTGCTTTTGGAATTGCATTACGCTGGTTCTCCGAGGTATTGCTCGATGTCTCAGAGCTAGTTTCAGTCCTTTGTGTAGTATTAAACCGCCTACGATTTTGGCTGTGGTTCTCAGCCCATGTATATACGCGGTTATGCAAATAATCGCATGTATCGCGTTCAAATTTTTTTAACTTTGTTTCCAACAGCTTTTTTTGGATACTCGCTTGCAGTTCCATATGCGCACTGTTATATTGTTCTGCTTCCACTGTTTTCTTATAATCATCATCACAAGATTTTATCTCTACCTGAACATTGCTAATTGCTATTTGGAGATGCTGTAGGGTTAGCAACATTAAGTTTAAAGAGTAGCAGTTAGATATTGCATACCACTTTTCCCTGTAAACAGGATCTTCTTTCATCAGAATGGGTTGCAAGGAGCTCCGTAGCCCCCGAGGTATACGTTGAACCTTCACATGCATTGATAAACTCGCCTCCTTTTTCATCAGCTGTTCCAATTTACGAGTATAATTAGTAAGAGAAGTGTCCTTGGGTAGATTCAGAGCTAGACCAGTATTGTCAACTTGCCGCAAGATGGCATCTCTTTCGGCTTCCGAAAACACAAACATCTCAGCTCTATTATTAGTCAACGGAGATATTTCTTCAAATGACATTTTCACTTTGATTAGGATATTATATGAACGGCAATTGAGAAAATCAACAGTACTTGTACAAAATCACAGTAATGCCGTGTATTATGTAGTATTGGCCCAGTCTTAGCCTTCCAGGTGGAGCTTCCTCAATCTCCCCTATAAGCGTACTTTAAATGTAACAAAAAGGCTTGGCATAAAGCAGACTCACATTATATTTAACTTGCTTTCTTTAATCCTTAGCGCTTGTAGCATGCATATTCAAACATTTGTAAACATGCTAGTATTCATCGCAGTATATACACTTTAATCATGAGCCAGTACTTAGCTGTTACGTTACAGTCCCAAATCCTTATTGCAATTTCATGGTAGAGATGTTATTAGAGCTGGATGCTGGCGAGCGCACAGCTTTAGCTGTGATGTTTCGGAAAAGCAATTTTCCTTTCTCAGGCATGCGCACTCAGTGTTCCGTGCACCTTTTAACTTCCCTCACAGCACAGGTGAACGTTAACCCTTAAGGGCTCATTCATCTAAAACATACTGCATATAAACCACATTCTATACTATAAACAAGCAAATATGCAGATGCATAGATTGGTGGACAAGTTTGTAAAACATGGCTATAAACATGACAATCTAATAAAGATTGGCATGCAGGTAAAGAATATTAATAGAGATGATCTATTAAAAACTAATAAGAAGAAGGCACAACAACGTTTCAATTTCATCTCGACATATGACAAGTATTCAAACATCATAAGAAGGGCCATATCTAAACATTGGCACATATTGCAGGCCGACCCGAAATATGGTCACCTGTTTAAAGAAAGACCACGCTGCATTTTTTAGACAGGGCAAATCACTAGGTGACATGTTGGTTCACTCGGATATGAGAGCAATAAAAAAATCCAGACAAGAAAAATTGCGCACGGTTAGACATGGAACATTTCCATGTCTATCATGTGTCAATTGTTCGGCCATAATAAAGGGACCATGGCTATACCAGCCGAGATCAGGGGAAAAGATCTTTTTTAGAGGCCAATTCACTACGTCAAATGTGATTTATATGATAAAATGCCCATGCACAAAATGCTATATAGGGAAAACGAGTCGTCCTGTGAAGGTTAGAATTAGTGAGCACAAATCCACTATCCGTAATTTCAAAGGTGAAAAAACACAGCAAACTTCTAAGGAAGTACCAACAAGGAAATATAGTGAAACAGCACTTGCCCAGCATTTTTTTGACAATAGGCATACGGTCAGTGACCTACGTTGGTGCATAGTTGAGGAGGTTTTTATGCAAGATGCTAGTCGCATGAAATCTAAATTATTACAACGCGAGGCGTTTTTGATATCTAGGTTAGAAACGTTAACCCCGAAGGGTCTTAACGAGGCTTTTAACTTACGATGTTTCTTGTAAAAAATATATTTGCTTGTTTATAGTATAGAATGTGGTTTATATGCAGTATGTTTTAGATGAGTGAGCCCTTAAGGGTTAATGTTCACCTGTGTTGTGAGTGAAGTTAAAAGGTGCATGGAACACTGAGTGCGCATGCCTGAGAAAGGAAAATTGCTTTTCCGAAACGTCGCAGCTAAAGCTGTGCGCTCGCCAGCATCCAGCTCTATTAACATCTCTACCATGAAATTGCAATAAGGATTTGGGACTGTAATGTAACAGCTAAGTACTGGCTCATGATTTAAGTGTATATACTGCGATGAATACTAGCATGTTTACAAATGTTTGAATATGCATGCTACAAGCGCTAAGGATTAAAGAAAGCAAGTGAAATATAATGTGAGTCTGCTTTATGCCAAGCCTTTTTGTTACATTTAAAGTACGCTTATAGGGGAGATTGAGGAAGCTCCACCTGGAAGGCTAAGACTGGGCCGGTACTACATAATAAACGGTATTACTGTGATTTTGTACAAATACTGAAGCAACACCTCAAGACATCAGCCAGGAAGTTAAAGCTTGGGTGGAAATGGGTCTTCCAAATGGACATTGACCCAAAGCAATCTGCCAAACTGGTTACAAAGTGGCTTAAGAATAAGGATAAGCCAATGTTTCGGAGTGGCCATCACAAAGCCCTGATCTCAGTCCTACTGAAAATTTATGGGCAAAGCTGAAAAGGCAGGTGCCAGCAAGGCGACCTACAAACATGGCCAGTTGCACCAGTTCTGTCAGGAGGAATGGTCCAAAATTCCTACCAACTATTGTGAGAAGCTTGTGGAAGCATTTGACTTTAGAGAAAGTAATAAAAATGCCTTAAGAAACTCTCTCTTTGTCATTATTCTGGCATTTGGCTAATGCAAATAAGTTTGGTAATCCTAATTGACCGAAACACGTAATTTTTATTCTGATTGCATGCGAGAGGAGCGAGGAGCAGAGAAAAGCCCTCCCCCTTCACATTCACATGCACAGATTCCGTCCGAATATCGGACGGAAGAATTTGCTTGTAGAACGTTTTGCAGGAGGCCCGCGGGCAGAAAAACCGCCGGGCGGAAAACCCGTGCAGTGCGGACTGCTGCACGGGTTTTCCATAGAAGCCCATTGTTCTCATTTTTGGACGGTTTTTCAGCCGAAAACCTGTGCCGTGGGGACATGCCCTTAATTTTTTTGTCTATTGTTGAGGGATGGGAGGGCCCATAACCTAGAGGACGCTGGGAAATAAGTGACGGAATGGTAC
Organism: Phyllomedusa bahiana; assembly: GCA_025379985.1. Taxonomy (NCBI): domain Eukaryota; kingdom Metazoa; phylum Chordata; class Amphibia; order Anura; family Hylidae; genus Phyllomedusa; species Phyllomedusa bahiana. The sequence continues at coordinate 30,776 of JAODAL010019648.1, forward strand.
AGTTAACATCCCTGCCACCATACATATATAAACAATTGGGTATTATTAGTGATTACAGATTGGAGGGTCAAAAATCAATCAATGAGAGAATAGGTTGGCCAAATGACTCACCAGAAATATAAAGAAATTCCTCTTGGTTCTGTTGGAAATTATGAACAATTTTTACTGAAGAACTAATAAATCATTTAACTTTCTATTTTTTTCTCTGACAATAGCTATGCTGTTATGTATAGCCATACCTTTCTTAGCTATATTGAAAAGCGTATTAATAATACACTGTTTTTAACATAGCTGCCTATGGATGACATAAGACTCTGTATGGCATACAGTCATATATTAGAGATTTACATTCAGCACATACTGTATGTTTGGAGATTTCTCTGTATATTTTGACTGAAAAAACCTTAAATCTGAACAGAGCCAAAGTTGGGTAAATCGTATTTCAAACATACATCAATATATTGGCTCCTTTTCTCTTTTTTAAGTGGCATAAAACTCATGTACCTATATTGAAAGGAGTGCAGAACTCTGCTTTTATGTGATTTATGTAAACCTCTAATAACTATGTGCCAAAAGTGCCTCTTCACTGAAATGTCATTTGGTGAAAAAAAAATATATCCATTTGTTTAATAAATCATCTTTGTCCCTGCCTTGTGCTGTCATAAGTGTTCGGATCATAGGTTAATAAGTAGTTTGTCACACAGTTATTAAAATATGCCATCCTGCACATCGAAGCCTGACAAAATTGCATTATATGACACATATGTAATCACTGAAAAGGATCTTCAAATTAACTGATTTAAAATGACAATTTGTTGCACGAGCTGAGTGGTTAGCTTGCAATACTTACCTATATGAAGGTAGTTTAACATATATTTTATACACTGATATGCCATTAGATTAAAACCACTGACAGGTGAAGTGAATAACATTGATTATTTTTTGACAATGGAAACTGTCTAGCGGTAGGATTTATTAGGCAGAAAGTGAACACTGAGGGGAAGTTCGCACGGCGTGTTTAGATCTGTGCTTCGGACCTTAAATGGACCCAAACACGCATCTAACAATGTACAGTGTGATTAACATTGCTCTCAATGTGAAACATGCATCGACGTTCAGACGAGTGATCGCTGTTACGTGTTTTACATGCCTCTTTGTGATGCGTCTTTTGGATCCGTTCAGAGAATTGACATGATCCACTTGACGCAGCAGACACTCTATTTAAAACTGTAGGGTGTGTTTCTGCTGCAGCAAAAACGCATCCAAACACGCAGCACACTTTGGATGCTTGTTGCATGCGTTTTGCGCTGTGCTTTTGAATGCGTTTTTCAGATCCGAAAAATTTCTTCAAAACACTGTGTGAACATACCTTTAGGATGACATGTATTCAAAATGTCTAGGTGTAAGGGTGCTTTCACACATGTATGAAGATCGGCGCATCGTTTTTTTCCATGAAAGCTGCACCTGATTTAGGCGGCGCCCGAAGTGCGCTCATACATGCGGTGTAAAGTTCCCTGCGCCTCGCCAGTGTGTGAGGCGCATTGCGGAACTTAGTCCCAAAAGAAATGCGCCTAACATGTATTAAGTTTCTAGACAGGCTGGAAATCAGGGAAAAATAATTAAGCATGTTAGTGAATAGCAAAAAGAGTTATCTTTAAAATTAATGAATGAATAAAGATAAATATCAAAGTTGAATAAAATCGATTTCAATGTATAGAAAAAGTTGATAATTTAAAATGAAAGCAAATATATATAAGATCTCAAAAGAAAGAAATATCAGCTATAAAAGGTCTTAAAAAAAGGGAGAGAATTAAACAAATTTTACATTAAATAAGCCAATGCTGATGTTGTACTGATGTTAATTTTTGTCCTTTTTTTAATAAAAAATTAAGATGTATTTTTTCTTCTTTCACCTTTTATTCTATTTAGTATCTACAGCAAGAGCCAGTACAGCACAGGTCTTGCTGGGACCTGTGGTCCTCCAAGCAGGATATCTATGTTCCCAGGGCTTAGTTCTGGTCGTATTTACGGACGTATTTACGTCCGCAAATACATCACCAACTCAGCCTAAAATAATGAACAATTAGCTTAGAATTGCTACCAATGGGAAATCCAGACGTATTTACGGAGGGGGGCATAAACTATGTGACAGGTTCCCTTTAAGACCAGTTCTTTAAGGGGTCATCTCAATTCATAGTTACACCCAAACAAGTAATTCAAACCAGTCATCTTAACATATAACACATTCACACCACTCCGACGTATGGGCCCTATCACCAACATCAATGAAACTCAGCCAGCTTGCGCCGCTATCCACAGCCTCAACACCTCTAGGAATCTCTCCAGAATTCTTTCTTCTCATTTTTTCAGAGCACTATTTGAAATAAAATGGGGACTCTGATTGGTTGCTATGGGCATCAAAGAAAGTCTTACACCGAGACAGTTTTTATATGTAAGTTCTTCAAACTTACATGTTGGAAGCAGTAAAATGACCACTGTAAGTATCTAAGCAATGTTACGGGTGTCCCTGCGACCCTCGTGTCGGGTGAAAGCACACCCGAACGCCGCAGCACCTCCTGTGGGCGGTCCCCGGGGCCCCGGGCCCCGGGCCGCAGACACCCCCCGGCACCGTCTGGGGCGCATTTACCCGTCCCATCCTGGTCCCATCCTGGCCGCACTCCTGCTGCCGGCCGGGTGCACGCGCGCCCTCTAGGCCGCGGCAAAATGGCCGGGAGATTAAGGGACAGTTTCGGCCGGTGATTGGTTTTCATCGGGGGACGACCCAATTTAAACCCGCCCTTGTGCCCGAGGGAAGGTTCCAAAAGGTCTATCCCTTTTCTGGTACCTACCTTCTGCCTCCGTCCCTTTTCCCCCGAACCTTTCCCCCCTGTTTTTTTCCTTCTGCCTTCCCCCGGGGCTACGAGCCCGCTTTACGATTTTGTACCCCCAACACCCCGGCTGCCACCCGCAACAAGTCACTCAGGGTAGCGACCTGGTAGTAATCCCCCCTAGACAAGTCATCCCGCGTTGCGGGGGTCGGGTGAAACCAGGTCCTACTTAGATTTCCGTTCCCCTGGCGTGGCTTACGTCAATCCACTTGTGGTGGTCACAGAGGATCCACTACCACATCTGTAACAGTTTCGATTCCGGCCATGGATCCCGCCAAGTGCCTCTACAAGGAGTCTCCGACCTCAATACACCGTGGCTCAGCATATCTAAGCAGATCGTGCAGCAGAGCAACAGCTGAACCAATTGACTACTATGATGCAGCAGCTCCTGGCCACTCAAGCAGCAACAAACGGCGGCCCGTGGCTAAGCAGCAGCAGTCGTTCGGAGGACTATCTTGACGGCCCTAAACTCCGCTTGTCCATGCAGACAAAGTTTAGGGGGAATCTAAGGCCTGCAGGGGGTTCATACCCAGTGTGCTCTCACGTGCGAACCTTATGGCGTACAGTTCACATCCGAAAGGTCCAGGTGGCCTTGTTGGGCCAGTCTCCTATAGGGAAAGCCCTGGCCTGGGCGACGGGCCACTTTTTTTTTTCTTTCATGGACCGAGGCATCTATCCACTCTGATCTGGTGACATTCTTGCAGGAAAAAGAGTTCCGCGAGATATTCGAGGAGCCTGCCCGCGCCTCGTTGCTGAAACCACTTTATTAAACCATACAGCAGGGGGAACTCCTTCGTCTAGCGACTACGCCATGCAATTTCGCTCCTTAGGCCTATGAAATGGCGTGGAATGAGGCTGACGTTGTGCGCCACGTTTCACGAAGGGTCTTCCCGGCCAGATCAAGGAGCCCTCGCCACCCGGGGACTCTCCGCGTCATTAAGTGAGACTCGTCCAATCTTGGCAAACCGCATAGACATCCGTTTCTCGGAGAGACGGGCGGAGCTACGCCAGGAACGCGAACCAGCTCAACACGTCGGCTACCCCGTCTTGCGCCAGTGTTTCACGCGTCCCCCATGCCTCCCTCCAGCCAGCCTTGGAAGAGCAATGCTAAGTGGTACAGTACCGCCTGTCTCAGCAAGAGCTTGCCCGGACGGCGTGAGGAGAAGTTGTGTCTTACTTGCGGCGCACCGAAACTTCCGTGGGGTTCCCACTTCTTCGGCAGAGTTTCCCTGGGAAACGCACACACTAGGATTCGTGGGAGAGGTTCCCTAAGGTGGAGTAATCCCTCTCCACGGCTCATGCTGCAGTTGGTACAAAACACCCCCCCCTTTTTTCGTTACGTCCAATTCCGGAAATTCTCGTTCCGAGTGACGCCTTCAGGATTCTCGGGATCGGCTGGGAGCTTTTATGGATTGTTCGTGGTGAATAGTATGTTCCTCTCGGTGGTCCGCCTAGACCACACCTTGGTCATCTCCTCCGTCATGGTGAACTATTAAGCGACTCATCACTACGGGACTGAACAGTAGTCCTACAAAATAGGAGCCTGAACAGGGAAAGGATCACGTTCTTTTTTTTTTGGTGTTACCCCGTTCTTCCGCGGTGTTCTACTTGGGGCTTCCTTGGAACAGCGTCAAGCCCTATGCTGGTATTGAATGACGGAGTGAAGTTTTGCGCTGGGGCACAGACTGCCAGTCTCGTTGTATTAGGCAACACCGCCGGGTGCGCCCAGTCCTCGCACAGTCCTCTCCCATAGCCTCTACTGGTTATCGCAAACTTATCAGGACCTTCCAAGACGTTTTTTCGAGAAGAAAAAACAAGCTGAGACACTTCATCCTCATCACCCATTATCGATTGCCATAGACCTGTACACGGACTAGTCCTCACCGGGTGTAGGGTATAAACGCTTCTCCGTACCGGGTGATGTCGCCTATGTAGAAGAAAATCTACGAAAGGGTTTCATCCTCAATTCTACTTCTCCGGCGGGTGCCGGATTTTTCTTTGTGGAGAGAAAGATGGATCCCTGAGACCGTGCATTGGACTCGTGGTCTAATAAGATCACCATCAAGAACGGTACCCTCTGCCTTTAATCACGGAACTCTTTGACCTCTCGGGGGCCAGGTCTTTTCAAATTGGGGACTTGCGTGGGGGCATTATAATCTTCATCCGGATCGGAGAGGCGACGAGTGGAAGCGGTCCTTCAATACTCGTGATGGGCACTTGAGTATCTGGTATGCCCTTCGGCTTATGCAACGCTCCGGCCGTCCTTCCCGGAATTGTCAGTGACATTTTCAGAGACCTCTTATTTGTCTGCGTTGTGGTCTACTTGGATGACATTCTGGTATTCTCATCCCGATCTGGGATCCACCTGGTACATGTGCGCCAGGGTCTGAGGACGCCTGCGCGAGAACCATCTATACGCTAAAACTGGAAAAGTGCCTATTTCACCAGACCAGCTCCCGTTTCTGGGATACATAACTCTGATACGGGTATGCGGTTGGACCCACACCAAACTCTCTGCTCGTCCTACAGTGGCCCCTACTGTTGGCTGCTGGGCTATTACAACGTTGCCTGGGTTTCGAAAATACTACCGTACAATTCATCCCGCACTTTTCACGTTGGTTAGTAAAATTTAATAATTTTAATACATATAATTTTTTTTTATTAAATCTTTTAAATTTAATTTATTTAAATAATTATATAAAAAATTTAAAATAATTTAAAAACACCAATTGTGGCCCTTTCTAAAAAACATTGCCAAACACGAATACGGTGGCCTCCGGCGCGGAAGAGCCTTTTCCAAGTTGAAGGCAGCATTCGGCATCCGCACGATGTTATCCCGGCCAGATACCGAGAAACCCTTCTTTATGGAAGTGGAAGCTCTGCCATAGGAGTGGAGCATGCTCACCAATAAGGGGCCCAAGGGCAAGACTCGGACCTGCGGGTTCTTTTCAGGGACTTTCACAGCAGAGAAGAACATATACCATGGGGATCGGGAACTTTTAGCCATTAAACTTGCCTAGAAGAATGGCGCCACCTCTGTGGGTGCTCGTTTTCCCGTGATAACTGCAATGACACAAAAACCTCCTCTATCTCCGGGACGCACAACCTCTGAATCCGTCACGCCTGATGGGTCTCTGTTCTTTGCTCCACGTTTCAATACATCAAATCCACTCCGGACGGCAGGAAAGTACCTCACAGGCCGATTGCTCTTCCATTGCCTCGTTGTTAGTGGGGAGAAAGAGGCGGGCCCCACAACATAATGTACCCCGGGAAGTCTGATGTCTGTGGCTCCCACTTACTCCAAGTGTACCCAGGGAAGACGTATGTGCGCCCCTGCGCTCCGGTTGCGGGTCTGAAATGGGGGTCACTTTCCCGCATAGCCGGACACACCTGGGGTTCGAAGGTTTTGTTCGTTGTTTTCCCGGTTCTTCTGGTGGCATGGTCTCGTTACGATGTAAAGGAGTTTGTGGGGGGGCCTGCTCCACCTGTGCCCAGCAATAAGTCACCTCGCCGAGACCCTGCGGACTACTCCTACTCCTGCCGGTGCTAGCTGTCCTTGGAGCATATTGATGGACTTATAACTGACTTACCGCCCTATGAAGGTAATACGGTCATTTGGGTGATCACTGACCGTTTTTCCAAAATGGTATTTTGTTCCCTTGCCGGGCCTGTCTTCTGCGCCTCGCTCGCCAATATTTTTTTTAACACATTTTCCGTCTGCATGGACTCCCCTTACACATTAGTCCTCTGACAGGGGTGTCCAGTTCGTCATCGAGTATTTTGGCGAGGCCTTGCTCCTACTGCAAGTGGAAAACTGGACTTTCCTCTGCGTTCCTCCCACAATCGAATGGGCAAGTTGGAGAGGGGTGAATCAGGTCCTAGGTACTTATCTCCGCCCCTTCACTTCTGCAAACAAGATGGACTGGTCCAGTCTACTTACCTTGGGCGGAATTTTCGTATAATTCCCTGGACTTGATTTTCCGCTGGGGCATCCCCTTCCATTGTCTTTGGTCGGCATCCACGCCCCACCCCTTCCACTGCCCTCTGCCGCCTCCAAATGTCCCTGCTGTGGACAGTCTGGTCCGTGAACTATTCCGCTGTCTGGAGGGAGGACGCGCCAGCCGCTTCAGGCTCGGCCCGTTTGAAGACCCAGCGGACAAAAAAAGAAGACCTCCTCTTCCTTCTGTTCCCTGGGGGATAAGGTGTGGTTGGGGGGCTGAAATATATCCGTTTTAAATTCCCTGCTACAAGGCCTGGGTCCCCGTTTTTTGGTCCTTGAAGTCCTGAGGCGCCATTAATCTTGTGGCCTCCAAGCTCCGTCTCTTTCGAATGCGCATCACCAAACTCCTTCCATGTCTCTCCTAACTGAAGCCGCGTCACCATAACCGCTTCTCCGATCCGTGTCTCCCCGTCTCCCGTAGATGATTCCACCAATATTTTTGCTCGGTCAAAAAGATATTTGGCACACTAAGGATGTTCGGGGGAGTCGATTTTTTTTGTGGACTGGAAGGGGTTTGGGCTGTGGAAATGGTCGTGGGTGCCAGACGGAAAACATTCTGGATAGGGTCTCTTGTCCTAGTTTATGCGGGCCAGAGATAGGGGAGCCTAAGGGGGGGTTACTGTTTCGGGTGGCTGGACCCTCGTGTCGGGTCGCAGGCCACACCGCTACGCCGCTTGCACCGGCTACCACGGCACCGTCGGGGGCGATCTTCAGTCTCGCTCCTGGTCCCGTCCTGGGCGTGTCTGCTGCCGCCGGGGTGCACGTGCGCCCTCTAGTGCGCGCGCATGCGGCACAGCCAGGAAGATTTTAAAGGGACAGTGCGTCGGTGATTGGTTCTCACTCGGCAACGGTCCCTATTTAACCCTTGCCTCATACCCAGCACCTTTGCAGATCGATAGTGCCTTGTGCCTGGAGAGGAAGCGTTCAAAAGTGTCTTATCCGTTTACTGTGTACCGTACCTTCTGCCTCCGACCCTTGACCACGAACCATTGCCGCCTGTCCTGACTTCTGGCCTGTCCTCTGACTACGAGCTGCTTCAACGATTTTGTACACGCAACACCTCGGACTGCCACCGCAAGCAAGTCAACGTCAGGGGGAAGCGACGTGGTAGTAATCCGCCGCAGCAAGTCCATCCCGTTTTGCGGCGGGCTCTGGTGAAAACCGGACCTACTTAGATTCCGTTCCCTGGCGTGGCTTACATCATCGCTTGTGGTGGTCCAGAGGATCCACTAACACATCCGTAACAAGCAACTTTGGCAAGAACCATATTGTGGCTAGACAACTGAGTTTCCCCTATGCAGAGGTAGGTGCTTATTAGCAGAGGTTGACCAGTGACAGGGTCATTGACGCCTGAGACTCATTGAAGCATTTTGGGAGCGAAGGCTAGCCAATCTGGTCAAATCCCACATAACAGCTACTGTAGCTCAACTGGCTATGATACTAAGGTATCAGAATGCACAGTAATTCGTAGTTTCATGTAAGTGTGCTTGCGTAGCTGAAGATCGGTCAAGATGCCCAAACTAACCCTGTACACTGCATAAAGTGCGACATGTATGATTTTTGGCACCCAGGCGCAATTTTTTTTGCACACATTAGTAGCGTAGAATTGAGCTGAATCTTGAACTATGCAGGTCATATATTTAGCGCTTTCTAGCTAAAATCGAAACTTATGGCTCATGTAAACTACTTTTAAAGTGGTCTACCTGTTCCAGCAGTAAGTCCCAAGAATATAGAAATTGATAGAACTCCAGAGGTTTTGGTGCAAATAATGATGTGTAATTTATTCAAAATGTTTCCACAGGATTCAAACACGTTATATATAAATAAAGTGACTGTTAATGACGTTTCGGCAAATGACCTTTCTCAAAAGTCACAAAGAAAAATTTGATGCAGCGTCTAAGTAGACAGGGGCCAGTAGCCCAGTAGATGCGGAGCTGCATCTACTGGGCTATTGGCCCCTTTCTACTTTATGTATATATAACGTGTTTGGAGCCTGTGGAAACATTTTAAATAAATTACATATCATTATTTGCACCAAAACCTTTGAAGTGCTATCAATTTCTATATTGGGACTTTATGCAACATATTGATTAGCACCCATAAAATAAGTTTCCCTGTGTATGCCATCCATAATTTTTCCTGTCGTGTTCCAGCAGTAATGCGCCTGGATTTGCCGATAAAAAGGCATACATGTGTAGTTTTGTACGGTTGTAGTGGGACACACCTCCAGCATGCCCCCTGATCTCAGGCACATTAAAAAGTGACACGGGCGCTTTGTAATGTGCCTGATATTGGAGTGCGTCCAGTGTCGGACTGGGGAGTCTGGGGCCCACAGGGGAGTTGATCTCGGGGGCCCACCCTACTGTAAATGAAAATATTACCGGCCTCTCGGACATAAATGCGCCCATTTTACCACATAATACAGTGTGCAAAACAGAACTGTATTGTGTAGTACAATAGTAAGAGAGTCACATATCTGTATCTCACACATTTGTCAGTCTAGTATATCATAGACACAGGGCTAAGTAGCTCCATCCATAACCCCCCCCCCCCACCAACATACACTATCCCCTCCATATTTCCCTTGGTCACTCACATCACCACCTGCTAAAATAAACACCATCAAGAAAGTAGTGTGTAACTCCTATTACAGGGTCAGGTGTTCCCTCACTTTTACAAACAGGGACAAGTGTACACTGCAATTATATTCGCACCGACATAACCTACAACACCGCCATATGGAGACCACATAGAGGTCAGACACCAGCTCAGATATAACTCTATAACACCACCATATGGGGACCACATAGAGGTCAGACACCAGCTCAGATATAACCCTATAACACCGCCATATAGAGACCACATAGAGGTCAGACACCAGCTCAGGTATAACCTACAACACTGCCATATAGAGACCACATAGAGGTCAAACACCAGCTCAGGTATAACCTACAACACCGCCATATAGAGACCACATAGTGGTCAGACACCAGCTCAGGTATAACCTACAACACCACCATATAGAAACCACATAGAGGTCAGACACCAGCTCAGGTATAACCTACAACACCGCCATATAGAAACCACATAGAGGTCAGACACCAGCTCAGGTATAACCAACAACACCGCCACATAGAGGTCAGACACCAGCTCGGGTCACATCACATTACAGTGAATACAGCACTGATCCAATATAGAAGTAAAATAACCCCTGAAATCAGGGACTCACTGGAGACGTCTTATCTGATGAGTCGTTCTCTTCTCTTATGAATCGTTCTTATTCCCTTTTCTTCTGCATCAGTTCCACACAGCCATTATGACTTGTCCCGGCCACAACTCACCTCTGCAGAATTTACACACAAATATCTTAGAATCCTCACTTTTCCAGCATCTCTTTACCTTTTCCCACCTCTGTACAAACTTCCCAGGGGTGGGAGAGCGGATACAAGCCATAGCTTAGGAGCACAATCTCCAAAGGGGTTGGAGGGTGAGGAGAGGACTAACCCCCTGGAGATTATGCTACAGCTATGGGCTGCTCCCTTAACAATTATATTACCAGGTAGGTAGGCCAGACTCTATGTAGCTAGATAAGCCCTATTTAGATAGGTAGACCCCCACTGGATGAGTTGGTAGGCTGGCCCCAGGCAGGTTAGTGGGTAGCCCAAGTAAGGTAGATAAGTAAGCTACGGGTGGGTTGGTAAATAGACCCCAGGTAGATAAATAGGCCCCAGTTAGGTAGGCTGTAGGTAGGTGTTGGTGAATCACAGCTACGTAGGCTGGAGGTAGTCAGGGCCCCCCTTTAGATAGTATGCAGATAGTCAGGGGGGGGTTTTTCCCCCCCTTTTAGTTTAGTATCAGTAGCCAGGGCCCCTTTAGATAGTAGGCAGGTAGCCAGGGCCCCCTTTAGATAGTAGGCAGGAAAGCCAGGGCCCCCCTTTAGTTTGTAGGCAGGTAGCCAGGCCCCCTTTGGGATAGTGGGGCCCCCAGGTAGCCAGGGCCCCCCTTTAGATTGTAGCAGGTAGCAGGGCCCCCTTTAGATTGTAGGCAGGTAGTCAGGGCCCCCTTTAGTTATTAGGCAGGTAGTCAGGGCCCCTCTTTAGTTTCAGAGACAGGGCGGGCCAGTCCGAGCCTACAGTGCTCATTGATGAGAAGCCAGAAATGGTAATAATCCATTCCTGTCTTCTCGTGGAGAGCTCAGCTATCGCTGACAACCAGCTCTGCACCAACGCAGCGGCACAATGATTTTCCGAACGTCTGTCCCGGTGATCGTACAGACCCCCCCCTCAGCCCTGTGACTGTACAGACCCCCCCATCAGCCTGTGACTGTACAGACCCCCCCCCCCCATCAGCCCTATGAGCGTACAGACCCCTCCATCAGCCCTGTGACTGTACAGACCCCTCCATGAGCCCTGTGACTGTTACAAACCCATGCACAACCCCTGTGGGCGTACAGAGTCTGAAACGCTCACAGGACTGATGGAGGGGTCTGTACAGTCACAGGACTGATGGAGGGGTCTGTACAGTCACAGGGCTGATGGAGGGGTCTGTACAGTCACAGGACTGATGGAGGGGTCTGTACAGTCACAGGACTGATGGAGGGGTATGTGACTCTTCCAGGGGTTGTGGATGGGTTTGTACACACAGCATACAGACCCATCCATAGCCCCTGTGAGAGTTACAGACCCATCCACAACCCCTGTGACTGTACAGTCTTAAACGCTCACAGGGCTTGTGTAATACAATTCAGCCAGCCCAGGGCCCTTAACTGTATCAGTAACTCACAAAGCAGTGTGGACCCAGGGAGGCAATGGAGGGGCCCACCACTGCTGGTTTATAACTTTCTGCAGTCCCCCTTTTATATTTGGTGCTTGCTGCTGCCATCAGCCACGTTTCTCCCCTTAACCTTTATGTGGGAGAAACGGTGGATGCACATGCAGGCAGCTGAGGAAGGCTCTGCTGCCAGTCCCCTACCTGGAGACGCTGCCTTCTTCCCTGCTAACACAGTCTGCGCGACGACAGCCACGCACACAGGGAGGAGGAGGAAGCACGTCCTGCGGCCTGCCGGTAATGTGAGGAGGAGGGGGGAGGAGGAAGCACATCCTGCACTCCCAGTCTGTCAGCTGCCTGCCGGGAATGTAAGGAGGAGGGGGGAGGAGAAAGCTGTGTCCTTGCATAGAGAAGGAAAGTGGCAAGATGAACTGACATCTTGCCACTTTCCTTCTCTAGTTGAAAAGGTGAATGTCACACAAAGGAGCTCGGGGCCCCCCGGCGGGCCAGTCCGAGCCTGAGTGCGCCCGATTAAAAATATAGTGAACGAAATTGCTGCAGTTTTTGAACTGAAAAGATGCCAGACTTCTGGTTTAGCCCCGTTCATACATGTCGACCAAAGTGTCTACACTTGGCATGTGAGCTTCAGAAGACTATGTAACAATCATAGAAGGTGGCCTTATCTGATGCAACACATTTTAATTTTACAACATGCCAGGGGCATGTACATCACTTACCTGGGGAAAAGATTGTACCAAGAGTCACCATGGAAAGAAGACAAGCTGAGAGAGACCGTGTGATGCTCTGGGCTATGTTCTGCCTTTAGTTCCTAACACAAGAAAAAGTTGTCTCTAGTAAGCAATTGTAGCTCCCAGTGTGCAAAGAGCTTTGTAAGTCAATCAAATGTTTGTATCTGTATGTTGTTTCCTTTGCCTCCCTCTCCTACTTCAACTCTCTGGTGTTCAGTCACAGTTAGGGTACATCCACAAGACCTGTGTGATGACGTCACTCCCTGCTATCAAATAGAACAAACAGCAAGGTAGAAGAAGTACACAGGTCGGTCACTAGAGAAACCATAGAGCCCTCAGAAGGTGATAAAATCATTTGGAGCTCCTCAAAAAATGAACAAAGCAATATATTTGTAAAATGTCTTCATTTAGGGCCACATGTATGAAAACTGTCTAGGTCTAAAATTCACGTTGTCCATAGCAACCAATCACAGCGTCCCTTTCATTTTTCCAGAGCACTATATGAAATGAGAGGGGCGCTCTGATTGGTTGCTATTGGCAATAGAGTGAGTTTTAGACCTAGATAGTTATCATACATGTGGCCCTTAGTGTTCCCCGCATGTTGAAAGCTAATCTTTGTAGTGAGACAACCCCTTTAAGGCCTTTTCAGGTCTGGTGCTTAAGGGGTTAAAGCAGTTGTTACTAGACACATGTAGCTTGAAAATGGTCCTATGAAAGGGCTGAAACATAGCCATTTTTACTTTGGTGGTGCTGCCTCTTTTTTCTATTTATTTTTTTGCAATATATAAACCCCAATTTAAGGGGGGGGGAAATGAAAAAAGTTATATAAAAATGCCCCACAAAGGTCTTCTTCTAACATTATGGGAGGCACAATATATACAACGATATAAAATTAACACATGAAAAATAAAATATTACCTCCTTCCCAACGCGTAAATAAAAAAGAAAGAGCTATTTCTTTTTTATTTTACCCCCAATATAGACATATGATGGCATTTATTTTGCGGGACAAGATGTAGTTTATAATGGTGCCATTTACTATATCATAGAATATACTGGGAAACCGCACATATATGAATGTGGTTCAGCAAAACTAGGCGCATTACTGCTCGGACAGGCAGACCTATTCCAATGTGGTCTGCCTGAGCCTGAGGAGTTGAAGTGGAGCTAGATTTGCTATTAGAGGAAAAAATGTCCCTTATTTCTCAACTTCCACCAGTACAATAATAAAAAGTGATTTCTGATTATTATCAAACTATATAAAATGAAATTGTTTACATTTAATGAAAAATGTTATTATATAAAATTAATATAAAAATATAATATCCCAAAAATATAAAAATATCTTCTATAAAATGCATTTAAATTCAATAGAATCTAAAACTAATTTAAGATTAAATAATCCACTGATGTTGTTGTTCAGATTTTTTTTAATTTTTACTACATTAAATTTGAAATTTATTTTTGATGCTCTCTCACCCTTTATTCTACATATGGCAAGAGCCAGCACAACGCAGGTCTTGCTGGGACCTGTGGTTCACCAAGCAAGATCAGTTTCTATTCACTGACATGCTATTCTAATGACTTTTCTTTTATTTTCAACGTACCTATAGATTTAAACATAATAGGCGCATTAGTAATGCGCCTAAGTTTCGTAATGCGCCTAACACATAGGAGAGGCGCGTCAAACTTTAGACTCCATTTATAATCACACAAAAACCACTTTCATACATTCAAGTGCATTATACACTGAAACGAGACTCGACAATTCACTTCGAAGCGCCTTCCTTCATACATGTCGCCCACAGTGTTCCCTGACAGCAGGCTTATTATACAGACAGTCCTGTGGCTACTCTATTTCCCCTGGGCTGACTGTATAGGCATTCCTCAGGCTTCATCAGGCACTGGGAATCCTAGTGTCCTGATGGAGCAGAGGAATCCCCTTTGATTATGCCACAGTCACAGGCCGCGGCAATTAAAGGTTTAAACAACGTGGATCGGAGGCTTTCTCTAGGAACAGAGACTGCTCTAGGAACTAAGCTGTAAACTACATCTCTGTTCCTAGCATCTTTTGTGTCGCAGGGAAACTGAAACCCCCTCTGTCTGCAGCTACGAGTTTTGGCGTCACTGCAGTGTTAAATAGACCAAATTATATTGCTAACTAGGAAGTCCTGGCAACAGAGCATCCCTTATGGTTCCACATGACCCACCAAAGGGCAGTGAATTTTGAGATAGACTCACTAGGCAACTAAGTAGACAAAATGCGATGATGAACAGAGAGGGGGAAGAACCCAAATCTGCAAAAACAACTCTCCAACGGGACCTGTTGCCCTCTCTGTCCGAAGATCTGTGGCTTGAGAATGGGACTTTTAGCCGTCTTAGAACACATGAGTAATCCTGATAAACATCATTCTCAATTTGATATGAGAAGTTTAGCAGAAATCTGATTTACCAGCTTACTGGAAAAGTGACATTTTATAATATTGCCACATTGCAATTGATTAAGCTTTTTTATGATGATATGATTTGTTCTATTACTAATCATTATTTATGGAAATTACACTATTGTATTTTTAATATTATGTACCTGTTATCAATGACTTGGGTTAAAATGGCCAAAATCAATCAATTAGATGAGTGTCCACCTACTCATGGCCAAATACTGTATCTTATTTTGTAAATTCTTTATAATTCCTTGAACTAAAGATCTACAGCTGTCAGTAATTAAATGAATAACTTGTCAGGGATTTTTATTGATTGTCATGGCACCTTCTTTTACATAAACACTGACATTTATCAGGCTTTTTTTTGTGGCCACAGTGGAAATGGTAAAAACATAAGCTCTCATTTACTTATGTGGTTGCACCAGATGTGTTAAAATATGAAACAAATGCAGAAAGATAAAGTAGATATAAGGTTACATCAAAATATATTAAAACATTTCTAAAAACATGATTTTTATTAAAGTAATTCCTATAAAAAGAGAAAAATCCAAAACTAAGCTAAATGACACATATAAAAAAAAAATGGGTCAAAAACCTTCAAACCCCACTCCATGTGTTACGTCTTGTAGAACTATCTTTGTGTGATTATTTCTGAGAGTTGAATCCAGGATCTGAAGACCGGGTAATGAAGGGAGAAATAAATCCAAAAAGACCCTATAATAGATCCCTAGCTAGCCAAAAAAGTGTGGTAATATCCCCAATAATGGCTATTCCACATAGTAACGTAGGACTGATAATGCCTTATTACAACCTAAGCAGCCTCAAAACACGTTTCCTTCCGGGATTTAAAAGAAGTTCTTTTTTTTAAAATATCTTTATTAACATTTTTCAAATAGAAACAAACATTGACCCCAACGTGGCATACACGAAGAAAACAGGAAATGCAAGGGGGCTACTTGGGGAGGGGGAGAGGACAAATACAAAGGAGAGATGGAAGGGTAGGCAGGTATACCATTTTGCAAGAAGTCATTCTCAAAGGTTACAACTTAAATTGTGAAAAAACCATGTATATAAGGCCCCTGTATCAAGACCGAAGATCACAAGTTGATTAATCAAGAATTAATCAAGAAGCAAAACCTCCATTTTGTAGGCCTGGAACAGAAAATTTGTGCTAAGAACAGGGGTCCTCAATATATTAGCCACTCTAGGATGGCCCGGAAAATTACATAATATATAATCTGTCATTAAACTTACAACCTAAATTTGGAAATCACATAGAAGGTCCACGTGCCAGGTCTGGAGTTTGTAAGATGGTTCCACATAAAAGTAAGCGTACCAAGTAATCAAGAACTGAAAGTCCAACCCAGTAAGCGTGGAATCAATGAGCGCGGCCACAACACGTGGTGTCATTGCATCCGCCATCCCAGAATGATCAGGAAGGCTAAATCTAATCAAGCAAAGAATCAGATCTGTCCAAAGCCCACAACCCAGATTATGGAAAATATACACTCACCGGCCACTTTATTAGGTACACCTGTCCAACTGCTCGTTAACACTTAATTTCTAATCACCAATCCCCATGGCGGCAACTCAGTGCATTTAGGCATTGTAGACATGGTCAAGACAATCTCCTGCAGTTCAAACCGAGCATCAGATTGGGAAGAAGGTGATTTGAGTGAGTGCCTTTGAACGTGGCATGGTTGTTGGTGCCGGGAAGGGCTGGTCTGAGTATTTCAGAAACCTGCTGATCTCCTGGGATTTTCACGAAACAACCATCTCTAGGGTTTAGAGAGAATGGTCCGAAAAAGAAAAAACATCCAGTGAGCGGCAGTCCTGTGGGAGGAAATGCCTTGTTGATGCCAGAGGTCAAAGGAGAAGGGCAAGCGGTTCGAGCTGATAGAAAGGCAACAGTGACTCAAATAGCCCTCCGTTTACAAAACCCAAGGTAGGCAAAGAGCCCTCTCTGAACGCAACAGTACGGGGAACTTTGAGGCGATGGGCTTTCAGCAGCAGAAGACCACACCGGGTTTCCACTCCTTTCAGCTAAGAACAGGAAACTGAGGCTCCATTTTGCCCAAAACTCATCGAAATTGGACAGTAGAAGATTGGAAAAACGTTGCCTGGGTCTGATGAGTCTCGATTTCTGCTGCGACATTCGGATGGTAGGGTCGAATTTGGCGTCAACAACATGAAAGCATGGACCCATCCTGCCTTGTATCAACGGTTCAGGCTGGTGGTGGTGGTGTCATGGTGTGGGGAATATTTTATTGGGCCTCTTTGGGCCCCGTGGTACCAATTGAGCATCGTTGCAACGCCACAGCCTACCCGAGTTATTGTTGCTGACCTGTCCATCCCTTTATGACCACAATGTACCCAACATCTGATGGCTACTTTCAGCAGGATAAAAGCGCCATGTAATAAAGCTGGAATCAACTCAGACTGGTTTATTGAAAATTACAATGAGTTCACTGTACTCAAATGGGCCTCCACAGTCACCAGATCTCAATCCAATAGAGCATCTTTGGGATGTGGTGGAACGGGAGGGTTCG
This sequence comes from Phyllomedusa bahiana, assembly GCA_025379985.1. Taxonomy (NCBI): domain Eukaryota; kingdom Metazoa; phylum Chordata; class Amphibia; order Anura; family Hylidae; genus Phyllomedusa; species Phyllomedusa bahiana. The sequence continues at coordinate 48,173 of JAODAL010019648.1, forward strand.
CATCATGGATTGTGCAGCCGACAAATCTGCGGCAACTGTGTGATGCCATCATGTCAATATGGAACCAAAATCTCTGAGGAATGCTTCCAGCCCCCTTGTTGAATCTATGCCACGAAGAATTGAGGCAGTTCTGAAGGCAAAAGGGGGTCCAACCCGTTACTAGCATGGTGTACCTAATAAAGTGGCCGGTGAGTGTATATAAGGTCCATGTTTTAACTCCTTAAAGTGGTTGTCTCACTACAATGATTGGGTTTTAATTAAAAGATCCTTTAAAAAACAAGCAGCTTTGCAATATATGTTCATTACAAATGTCCTACTGATTTTGAGTAAGCCCTGTTAGTAGGAGTACATCAGCTTCTCAAATCTCTATAGCACCTATAGGACCTGTTGATCCTTATCTCACTGGCTGTCAGGTCTGTATGACTCATCACCTTCAGAATATAGGTCGGAGCAGAGAGCCCCTCCCGCACAGAATGCTTCTGTAGTGGAGGGAGAGGGCTCTGGCTTCTGTGTCCGTGCTGCCTGGATTAACACCGTGTGTGCCTGCTTCCTCCTGCTCTCTACACAGATAGATGTGACAGCAGTGACCCTGTGTGGTACTATAATCATGAGGTGTCTGTGGAGCTGTAACTATACTAATACTATACAGATCAGGGGGCATGTGAAGGGTTCATGCTCTGGTGTACTAGTGACACATCCTGAGCATAGTAACACTTCACAGCTGCCCTGTGTCTGTTCTGACAGGGTCTGTTTGTTGTTGGAGATGTGCAGATTTGTATGCTAAGCAGGGGGTATAGGAACACTTGCTCCACACTCATAGATCAGCCCTCTCCTGTCTCCTGACTGTGGAGACGAACAGCAAGAGCTGCAGCAGGCACACACAGGGTTAACTCTGGCAGCAACCCCCCCCCCGTATAGAAGTTATGGATGAGAGCTTTCTGTGTGCTGAGGGGAGGGGGGAAGAGGGAGGAGAAGAGGCAGACAAGAAGCCCGCCCCTCAAATCAACTACCAGGATCACTGACTTAGGCTGAGAGCTTGTAATGAGACAACTACTTTAACGACCGCCCACCGTCTTTTGATGGCGGGCCTATCAGGTCGTTCGTCTGCAGCGACGTCTATTGACGTCGCTGCAGACATCGGGGTTTGCGGCGCCCGGAAACCTCCGCAACCCGATGCTTTAACCCTTAGATTGCGGCGGTGCGTTACCGCAGCGCAATCAAAGGGTTCCCCTGCTCTGTCGGGTGATCGGAACACCCGGTCACCCGACAGAGCTCAGGGAACGGCTGCACAGTCAGCTCTGGGGACCTAGCATGGCCCCAGAGCTGTCTGTGTAAGAAGCCAGTGATTAGGACGCACTATGTGCTGTCCTAATCACTGCCTGTTCAAACTGACACAGATTAGAATGTATTAGCATATATGAATATGCTAATACATTACTAAGTGTAAAAAAAATTTTTTAAAAATGTTAAACAGTTCTCCCTTCATGGGAGTAAAAAAAAAAGTACAAAAAAACCATAAAAAGTGTAAAAAAAAGAATAAAAAAAAAAATAATGAAATAAAAATAAATATTTAATAAAAAATAATTGTACATAAATTACACGCACAAAAAAAACTACACATATTTGCTATCTACACGACCGTAACAACCTGTAGAATTAATCTAACAAGTTATTAAGTGTGAAATGTTAATGGTGTTAAAAAAAATAAATAAAAATACTGCAATTATTTATAAGTGTACTTAAACTATTCCCCCATAAAGTACAACTTGTCTCGAATAAAACAAGGCCTCATACAGCTGCATCATTGAAAAAATAAAAAAGTTACAACTGTTGAAACGCAAGAAGGCAAAAAATAAAAAAATTTTTTGGTCATTAACTACTTTTCAGGCGTTCGGCTTAAGGGGTTAAGACCAGAGTTCGTAAGATGGTTTCACATAATAGTAAACGTATTACTCAACTAAGAAGCAAGGGCTTCACTCTGTGGGTGTGGGACAGAAGACTCATGCTGAAAACACGAGCCATCATTACATTAATCACCCTGGGATGGCCTGGAGAATTAATACTCAGCGAGCTTAGTATGTGATCTGTCACAATGCTGACAATCTAAATTGTGGAAAACACACAGAAGTCCCGCGCACTAGGGCCGGTGTTTGGAAGGAAGTTCCGCATTGAAGTAAGCGTACCAAGCCATCAAGAAATGAAAGTCCATCCCCGTAGGCACGGGACAAATGAGTGTGTCCACAACAAATAGTATCATTGCATCAGTCATCCCAGGATGACCAGGAGGACCGAAGCAAAACAGACAAAGCATTAGATCTGTCTAAAACTTACACCCTAAATTGTGGAAAACCTACATAAGATCCGTGTATACAGACCAGAATTCGTAAGGTGGTTCCATATAATAATAAACTATTAATTAACCAAGAAGTAAAAGTTCAACCTAGAAGATGTGGGACAGAAGACTGGGTTGATATCACAGACTATTATTGTATTAGGTAACATAGAGTGACCAGGACGATTGAAGTGAAGCAAGCAAAGCATATGAGCTAAACATAATAAGGAGAACAAAAAAAAAAGGGAGGGGGAAAAGAGACCGGAGGGAAGCGCGGACCACCCACCACCCTGAACACAAAGGGTCAATGGAATATTTGGTATGTCAGTCTCCATCAGCACAGGGAACCAGGTGATCAAGTATTGGTGGTTGACCTCCAATGACACACCCTAGATACCACGTGGTAGACTGGAAACAGAAGCACATGCGGGTTCTTATATGTGTTGGAAGAATGTCTATGATGGGTTGCCAAGTCAGGAAAAAAAACAGAACTTTCAACTCCCTTTGCATAGAGGAGTCAACCCAATCCATACGCAACGAAAATGATAATTTCCCCAAGAAAATGCGCAGGGATGGGTGTGTAGGACCCATCCATGTTTGTAAAATAGTTTTACGGACAGCAGCCGAAATACAGGCAAGTCATTTTTTAGTATGACGTGATACTTGTAAATTTGAGTCCAGGATCCCAAAAATGGCCCACATTGCTGAGAGGGGGATATCCGCAGATGTGTGAGTTCGGGCAAAACGATGTATGCACCTCCAGAAGGCTCTAACTATTGGGCAGCGCCAAAAGCAGTGCATGAAGTCTGCCACAGCTTCACCCACCTAGGACAAGCTGGCGAGGAGCTTCCTGCCATTAAGAATTTCCGATTTGGGGATATGTAGCCTCTATGTATAATGTTCAAGGACATCTCCCAGTAGGAGACGCTGGGAATGTGTTTGAGTAGTTGGGTATGCACTGCTAGAACCTCTGCTATTTGAAGGTTTGGGATATCGCTATTCCACTGGCAAAGCCCTACCGGTCTGGAGTTATAGTTAATAAGGGATCAAAGTTGTAAATAAAACCTTGAAATGTGTCCTCGCGAGCCTAGAATTTTGGAGAGTGTGGTGACCATAGTGTCCTCCCAGTCTTCCCCACCAAAAGATCCAAGTGTCGCTATTGCATAGCTTTGAAGTTGTAAAAAGTGAAATAAATGCGAACGGACAATGTCGAATTTCACGCATATTTGATTAAATGTCAATATCTTTCTCCTTTGTACATCCACTAAGTCCCCCAACTTTGAAAGACCTCGTTCTGTCCAATATTTAAAAATTGGGTGGGGTTTACCATGCTGAAAGGCCGGATTTTTGAGGAACCTAAGACCTAAGGAGAGTTCTGGTGAGAGACCTTGTTGTCTAAGTACTGCGCACCAGGTTTTCCAAGGAGCCATAAATAAGGGGTTCTCTCTCACCTCCTGAGGGAGAGCGCTACAAGGGAAATGTAACAGATTTATTAGAGAAGTATGCAGGTAAATACCAGCTTCCAATTCCCCAAGTGAATACAATCAAGATCCAGAGAACCAATCATGGAGAATACATAAATTTGCGGATAGGATATAGAGCCTAGGATCCAGAAAGTTCAGACCTCCGTGAGATTTGGGTTGGCACAGTACAATATAGAGAACACGGGGGCGTTTGCCATTCCAGATGAATGAGGCAAATAATTTATATTTATTAATTTCTCGTCTCGGGGTCGCAAATATAGGGGGAGTGTCTGGGAAAGGTACAGCAGCTTCGGGATGACCACCAACTCTAAAAGATTTCCCATTCCTGCATAAGACAGTGAAAAACCCGACCAGGCGTTGAGTTTGTCTTTAAGAAATTGTATGAAGAGATCGAGATTTGTTGAATACAATTTAGAAGGTTGCCACGTAATTTGGATTCCTAAGTAAGTTATGGAGGATTTTTGCCATTTTAAAGAGAACACATTAGTCCAGAGTGGGGAGGATGGGCCCGACAGAAGTAATGCCTCTGACTTGTCAACATTTATTTTAAACCACAATAGTTCCCCATTCTGCTCGACCTCAGCCAACACCCGAACCAAAGAGTGTTGTGGTCTGGAGATAGATAGTAGCAAATCGTCAGCATAGGCGGACAGATGTATCTCCGTATTGCCAATTTGTATGCCCTGGAATCCATCCCATGTATGCAAATAATGAAGAAAAGGATCGAGTGCAAGGTCGAGCAGAAGGGGGGGAAGAGTGGGCAACCCTGTCTAGCCCAACGATATATTGGGAAGCGGGGCGAATTTTGATCATTTATTGTGAGGAATGTTGTTGTATTAGATTGTAGATTTTGAAGGAAATCCAGAAAAGTGTTTCCGAAGCCCCTGCACCTCAAGGAGGTGTTCAAAAATTCCCAGGAAACAGAATCGAACGCCTTTTCGGCATCTAAACTCAAAAGCATTGTAGTGGGGAATTTAGTGGTGGAAGCTGCAATGGAGGCCGCTATGGCTGTTCGGATCCGCAACGTTGAATGGCGTCCCCTTACAAATCCCAATTGTGACATTGTTAGCAGTTTTGGGAGGAACTGTTGAAGTCTATTAGAAAGGATAGTAGCCAAAATTTTATAGTCAGTATTGAGGTGATATTGGGCGATATGAACCTATATTTGTGGGGTCTCTTTTGGGTTTGGGAATAAGGACCGTAAGGGCCTCTTGGAAAGAAGGTACCGGTGTGTTATCTATGTAGATGGATTTATAGAGGTCCGTAAGGACCGGGATCAATTCCCCTTGTAGGATCTTGAAATATTCACCGGATAAACCGGCTGGGCCCGGAGATTTATTATTTTTAAGGGCCTGAATTGCTTCCCAGATTTCCTGTTGAGAGATAGGGGCCGACAGGGATTCTGTTTGTTCTGCCGTTAGTTTAGGTGGTTGAGTGCGATTAAGCAAGTCCCATGTGGCTTGGGATTGGTAGGGTCTTGCTTGATATAGCTAGAAAAGCTTGATATAGTAGAAAAGGAAGAAGGCGTCAACAATTTCCTTGTTATTGGTAATAATCTGACCCGTATGTGGATGTCGGATTTGTATTATATTTTGTTTAGGAGAGTGTGTTAAAAGAAGTTCTTAACACATCTTAAGATTCACAGGCATACTTTCTGTTGATGTCAGACACCAGAACAACATGTGCTTCACTGCTTATCAGTGTTAGGATGTCAGTCACAATATAAGCACTCTCCCCCATCTGTATAGATGCATCTCTATTGATGTCTATTTGGGCACACTTCTCACCCTAATTGAGGGTTATGGTATGGCTATAACAATCAGTAGATTTGTTAGATTTTTTTCAAAGCACTAGCTATATTATCAGCCACTACCCTTTTTAAAAAGTAATATATAAAAAGGGATGCACATCTCAAAACCCCCACAAAGGCCCAAAAGCCCAAAAGGGGGAAAGGGAAAAAAAAAACGACCAAAAGTGGGGAATATGGGGAGTACCCACAAAATTTAAAACCCAAAAATGGGACTTATTTGGGCATTAATTGGGCATCCCACCACCTTTTTGGCCATTGTTTTTTTGGGGGGTGCATGATTTTTTTTCAGTAATTTACTCCCTTTTGGGTGAGTTTTTTGGTTTTTTCACCCCAGATGGAAGCCCTGTTAGGAGGCTATTTTGGGTGTAATAAAGGGAAATTTTTGTTGGGAAAGGTTTTCCGTGGGGGGGCCCCCAATTTTTTGGGGGGGGTGTTCCCCGGGGAATGGTAGTGGGGTCCCCCCTTTTGGGCCACCCCCAAGCGATGGGTATTTACGCCAGGGAGGGAGAATCTAAGTAGGTCCCCGGTTTTTCCCCCAGACCCCGCCCCCCCAAAGCGGGAAAGATTGCTGCGGGGGGGATTTTACCCCCGGGGGGGCCCCTACCCCCGGGGCCCTGAACCCTTGCTGCGGAGGCAGGCCCCAGGTGTAGCCCTGGGTACAAATTTTCTAAGGGGGTAGACGTAGTCCGGGGACAGGCGGAAAAGGGCAGGACAGGTGGGAGAGGGTTTGTGTCGAGGGCAAGCAGGAAGGTCCCGGGGCAGGGGGCAAGGGTTCGTGGGCGAGGAAAGGGGGCAAATGGTACCCGGGGACAAAGGTAAAAAACAAGACTTAAAGGGGAAAAACCCTTTTTCCCTTTGGGAAAAAGGGACAAAAAATCCGGCAGAGTAACCAGGAAAGGCAGGCTTTAAATCGGCACGACCGGGCAAAACCAATTACCCCGGTTTTTGGGTGGACCTTTAAAATTTTAAAACTGCCGGGGGGCGTGCGGGCAGGGGGGCGGGGCGGCCGCGGGGCCCCGGGGCAGGGCTGCAGCAGGATTTTTGGGTGGGTAAGGGACACAGGGGGACAAATCGGGGAATGAGCGCACCCTGCGACCGGCCCCTGCGGGGGCGCGGTGCCGGGTCGGCGCGGGGCACCGGATGCGCCCGCGAAACCCTGAAAAGGGTTGCTGAGGGATCTTTTGACAGGGTGATTTTTTCCGATTTCCTTTTTAAAGGGGGAATCTCCCCTTCATTACCCAGTCCTCAAAAACCCGGTTTTCCCCCTAAACACAGATTACAAGATTCACACCTAAACTTTGGGAGGAAATTTTGGGTTTTTACCCATTTTTTTTGTTTTTATGTGTTAATTTGTTTGGTTTTAGATTTATTCTTTTTTATGTTTACTACTTGAATAAAAATTTTATAAGTCTTTCCAGTGAATATATATGTTAAAATGCACCAAAACATGGCACAATTTTGTTGTAGCACATCACAGACGTTTATAATGGGCTAAAGACACTTTCTGCATGCTGCTCGACATGGGGGCATAAAAAGGTGCGTGTGGCTTAGTGAAGAAGTGGGTGCAGCTAGGCTGCAACATGCTGCCCCAATATCTGCGACAAAAATGCACCAAAATTTTGCCATAGAAACAATAAGCCAAAAAAACTGATTTAAATAGTTAGACAAGTCTAAAGTTGCACCAATTTATCACTCAGCATGAGCCACTGTGATAAATCTGGAGAATTTTATGCTGTCTAACTTTTGAACAGCGATAGTAAATTAAGGCCATTGTTTGAAGTAGAAGAACTTTAATGGAAAACAAATTTAATTTACCTTGCAATAATTGGATTCTTTGTACCTACATTTATTTGTTCTACTTCCGAACAATAACACCAATATTTCATTAATATTAAGCAATAATTGCAGAGTTTGAACATTGGTGTAATAAACTTACAATTATAGCAACTTTGTGCATATGATGTATTTGTCCTCTTACCAGTCTAAACTGCACATTTTAATTTCTCTAAAATAAGAAAATAACCCCTAGGTTTAAAAGTTGGTCACTAATTTATTGAATGCCCATCATAAGATTAGACGCATGTCCTTGGGGCTGCAGTCACAGAAACAACAGAAGGTGTTGCATATAAATTGAGATACCTTGCTTGAAACCTTTTTCTGCAAATAAGAAACGTCTGCTTCTTCATTAGCATGCTCACATAACATCCAGTTTGGAATATATACTGTGCTTAACCCTTCAGTGGCTTGGTAAAAAATTTTTATTACCTATGAATCAATGATGATAGTCCTGTTTACATATCTTTATTAAAGGCGTGGTTCAACCCACACATTATTTTTATCTCCCTTAACTTACTTGACTCCTTTACTTTACTAAGATGGCATAGGTGTTAGTATCTACTGTATATTTATGCAGCTTTTTTTCTTATATAGATGCACACCACATATCCCACACCTTACATAAAATTGTATATAGGGGCATTGCTAGGCAGCAAAACTGCTGCTGCCTTGAAACGGCAATCTGCCCGCAGGGCCAAGGGCCTACAGCGGCAGCAGTCTTTTCCACTGTATACACGTCCTCAGGATATTCATACTGTTGAAAGCTACCACAGAGTACTGAGCAAAAGCCCCTGGTCCTGCTGCATACTCCTGTGGGTTGCCAGCAGGCTACAGCAGTGTACAGCACAATCGTGTGATATAATGACATTTAATGCGTAACCACTCAGGACAGGCTGGTGATGAAGACAGTAGAACAAAGACAAGTGAGTATTATTGTTCTTTTATTTTTAATCGGAGCCCTATAGACAATCTACTGGGGGACCTATATATCTACTGACTTACTTGGGATGACCTATAGACATACCTACCTATTGGGGAGCCCTATAGAAATGCCAACTGACTTTAGGTATATAGACCTATATATCTACCAACCTACTGGGGGGCCTATATACTTACCAAAATACTGGGAGGGATCTATAGACTCACCTATTTTTTAGGGGACCTATAGAACTACCAACCTACTGGTAGGTCCTATATACCTACCTACTGGGGAAGCTTATATATCTACCAACCTACTGTGGAGAACTATAGACATACCTACCTACTGAGGGGACCTATATACCTACCTATTGGGTGGATTTAAAAACCTACCTACTGAGGAGACCTCTAGATCTAGCAACCTACTGTGGGGCCCTATATACCCATCCCCCACAGCAGGCATCCATGCAGCTCTCCTATTATAGGAACATGTTTTCTTAAATAGGTCCCCATTAGGTAGGGAGGTTCATTCAACTCCCCCTTCAAACTCCTTAGTAGGTAGGTAGGAAGATATATAAGTGCTGGAAACATAAGGATTTTAAAATTTTTCTTTGCTAAATTCTACAGAGACAAGTTGTGGCCAGGAGAAGTCGCCATGGTCGTCTGGGCAGGATGGCGAAGAAAAAGGAAAGTTGCCTATAGTAACCAATCAGAGTTCAAATTTTATTTTTCAAGAGCACTATATGAAATTAAAGTTGAGCTCTGATTGGTTGCTATGGGCAACAAAGACAGTCTTACTACTAGACAGTTTTCATACATAGGGCCCTTAAAGTTCTTTAACTAATTGAAGTGCCAGAGGAGCCTGCTAAAGGTGTGTCGGTAGCGTAGCTCCAGAGCCAGCCAAAAAGTTGTGTGCTGGTAGGCTGAGCACAGCCGGAGTAAAGCCATACCTCCCAACCATCCCGTTTTCAGCCGGACATTCACAATTTTCAAACAATGTCCCACGAAGGCATGGAGAAGTCCCAACTTGTAAGCTGTGCAGCGTTCTGGCCATGCCCCCCGCCTCAGTGTTCCATGAGTGTACTGCCCCTGAGACTTCATCATGGAAAACACTGTGCGCCCATACCTGCTGCACACCCTTTCATTCTGAGCGCAGCACCAGCAGCTTGTGTTACCTGCTGCACAGTCCTTTGTTCCAGCCCCCGACAGTGCATCTGCTCAGCTCCTGCCTTCTCCGTGAGTACAGGATTATCAGTCAGTGAGTGGACGGAAACACCCTGCCCCCACCCTGTCCTGTGCCTGAAGACCGAGCCTTTAAGGGGTTGTCTCACTGCAAGGATTGCTTTTTATGTTAAAGATCTTGGAAAAGCAAGTCACTTTGCAATATATGTCCATTAACAGTGTCCTGCCCCTCTTGTATGGGCTGCATCAGATCCTCAGGTCACTATAACCACAGACCTGTTCAATCTCTCATGATAGGCTGCCAACACTGGTTGCTATGGTTACAGACCTGGTTTCTACTGCAGCCTAGTAGAAGCCAGTAAACACGGCCCTGAATTCAAAATGAAACCAAGAAAACGGGACTGAGGTAAGATGAATTAATGTAGTGAGACAACCCCTTTAACTGTCTGCTGGCTCCCTGCTCTCCTCTTTCTCAGCATGTGAACATGAAAGTATAGTAGCAGTCAAGTGCCTGCTACTATACTTCGTATATACTCTGTGCTGTACTAAACCTTCACCATCATCAGCAGCACAGTATATGAGTATAGCAGCAGGTAGATGATGAGGGAGATTTAGTGCAGCACAATATACTGTAATGTGCTGCACTTATTCCACCTTTTCAGACATTTGCCTGCTACTATATGTAATATACAGTGTGATGCAATAGTAAAGCACCTTCTCATCAGCAGCACAGTTTATGAGCTATAGTAGCAGGCAGATGATGTGGGGGCATTTAGTGCAGCATTGTACAGTAGCAGGCAGATGATGTGGGGGCATTTAGTGCAGCATTGTACAGTAGCAGCAGATGTTGTGGGGGCATTTAGTGCAGCATTGTACAGTAGCAGCAGATGTTGTGGGGGCATTTAGTGCAGCATTGTACAGTAGCAGCAGATGTTGTGGGGGCATTTAGTGCAGCATTGTACAGTAGCAGCAGATGTTGTGGGGGCATTTAGTGCAGCATTGTACAGTAGCAGCAGATGTTGTGGGGCATTTAGTGCAGCATTGTACAGTAGCAGCAGATGTTGTGGGGGGCATTTAGTGCAGCATTGTATATGAGCAGCAGTTGGTGTGGGGGCATTTAGTGCAGCATTGTACAGTAGCAGGCAGATGTTGTGGGGGCATTTAGTGCAGATTTGTAAAGTAGAAGAAGATGATGTGGGGGCATTTAGTGCAGCATTGTACAGTAGCAGCAGTTGTTGTGGGGGCATTTAGTGCAGCATTGTACAGTAGCAGCAGATGTTGTGGGGGCATTTAGTGCAGCATTGTACAGTAGCAGCAGATGTTGTGGGGCATTTAGTGCAGCATTGTACAGTAGCAGCAGATGTTGTGGGGGCATTTAGTGCAGCATTGTACAGTAGCAGCAGATGTTGTGGGGGCATTTAGTGCAGCATTGTACAGTAGCAGCAGATGTTGTGGGGGCATTTAGTGCAGCATTGTACAGTAGCAGCAGATGTTGTGGGGGCATTTAGTGCAGCATTGTACAGTAGCAGCAGATGTTGTGGGGGCATTTAGTGCAGCATTGTACAGTAGCAGCAGATGTTGTGGGGGCATTTAGTGCAGCGTTGTACAGTAGCAGCAGATGTTGTGGGGGCATTTAGTGCAGCATTGTACAGTAGCAGCAGATGTTGTGGGGGCATTTAGTGCAGCATTGTACAGTAGCAGGCAGATGATGTGGGGGCATTTAGTGCAGCATTGTATAGTAGCAGGCAGATGATGTGGGGGCATTTAGTGCAGCATTGTATAGTAGCAGGCAGATGATGTGGGGGCATTTAGTGCAGCATTGTATAGTAGCAGGCAGTTAATGTGGGGGCATTTAGTGCAGCATTGTACAGTAGCAGCAGATGTTGTGGGGGCATTTAGTGCAGCATTGTACAGTAGCAGCAGATGTTGTGGGGGCATTTAGTGCAGCATTGTACAGTAGCAGCAGATGTTGTGGGGGCATTTAGTGCAGCATTGTACAGTAGCAGCAGATGTTGTGGGGCATTTAGTGCAGCATTGTATAGTAGCAGGCAGATGATGTGGGGGCATTTAGTGCAGCATTGTATAGTAGCAGGCAGATTTTTGCAGAAAATATCTGTCTGCCACTGTACAACGCTGCACTAGATGCCCAGATATCTGTCTGCTACTACAATTCATATACTGTGCTGCTGATAAATGTACCCTATGCTCTATGTACCTGCTGATAACTGTGCACACTAAACACTCCTTTACACCCATCTATTCTAAAGCCCCAGCATATGTTTATACTACAAGTCCTGTCTCTCACATATTTGCCTCTCTGCTCTGTCTAACTGGCAAAAAGTAGTGGAACATATTGTGGTGCAGCCGTCACGTGCTAAAACAGACCGAACATAGTCAGCTTGTGCGGTGTGTCCTAGCCCGTCAGGCTGCGGTATGTGTCTTAGTGGTGCACAGGAAACCATATACCTGAGACGTAGGACATTATTATTAATAAGACTTTGTTCCCACTGCCCTCATGCTTTTCATCTAAATGGAACCATACCAGCAGTGCCAGATCAGTCAGATGATGGACACCTGCGACACCCAGCAGACTCCAATGACTCATAATGGGATCCATTGGTTTCCACTGAGATGTTGTGATGTGAAGATTATATAGAGGTATCATCCATAAAACATTACAGCTATTTGTATGGATTTCTGTATAAACAATATTATATATAACTACACCTTTATAGACCGCAGTAATGCTGCTGTTTTGTTGGTGCTTGAGGGCATGATGGTTAGGTGGGGTGTGGTTAGAGGTGTGTCTTTGTGTGATGTCATGTGTTTGGGCATGGTTAGAAGCGTGGCCTAATGTGTCCCTCTTTGCAATCTCTAAAAGTTGGGAGATATGGTAAAGCTGCCTAGCATGTTCTTTATATAGCTGTCTTAAACATGCGTTGTAAGCTGGAACAGAGCCACAGAGAACCAAAGTGCCAGAGAGGGACTTCACAGCAAGCTCTGAGGGTTCTGACTGAGAAGCTATTGAGCTGATAGAGAGAGAGTCTGGCTATGGGTATGTTCACACGAGGTAATTTTGGCGCGCAATGCGATTGTATGCACGGGGAGAAAAGTGACATGTCAATTACTTGCGGCAAATACTCACCTCGAGCAATGAATGTCAATGGGGCCGGCTGGCTGCCGGTCCCCCTGCGCCGCGAGTGTAGGCGTGTATTAGCGCGAGCTCCCGAAAGAGCGTACTGTATGCGGCGCAGAACATCATGTGAACATAGCCTAACAGTTAGAATTTGGGAGCCACTTCTGGGATAGTGCTGCTAATAACGTATATTATAATTTAATTCAGTATGGAACAGTGTGTACTATAATTAATTTCAAAAGTACAGTGTGGATTATAATTAATTTCAGAGTGCACAGTGTATATTATACCTTATCTTGGGTGGCACAGTGCAGAATTTAAATTATTTTAGGGGGGCACAGCTTGTGTCCTCAATATATTCAGAGGGTACAGTTGGTGGAGCTGTTGTTGCTTGGTGGGTACAGTGTGTTACTATATGAAGACTGTGGATCTATTGCAAAGGTGACAAGTCAAAATATCTCTGACTCTGGGGAACACTCTGCAGAGAAATAGATGGAATTTCTGTCACAACATTCTAAACCAAATGAAGAAAAAATGTGTTTCCCCAAAGAAATTCACCTTGAATCATGATCACTTGAAGGCCGAGCATTTTGGTTTGTAAGACAAGAGCTCTCAGCATACTTTATTTTTTTGCCCACGGGTTTTTTTTTAATCTGGTACAAACCTCTGTAGCATGCGTTACTCTGACTTAGCAACTGATATTTAATTTAAAAGTGGAAAATTTTCTAAAAGGGATTTCCACGCTATTTCACAAAACCCTTCTCTCCCAGCTATTTGACCTCACATTCATGTTCGGGTTGTCCCGGTTTCTACGCATTGACGAAATTTAAGCTTTTTAGTTTTTCTTAACTGAGCCTGTGAGGGGGCCAGGGGTTTTTGGGGAGGACATGAAAATCACTGCCCCAAGCAGGATGTCTGGCTATAAAAGTAAGTTAGAACAGTTGTATATGTCATAGGAGAAAACTGCCAAGAAAAGCCGGAGCGCCCGAAGAAACACAGGGGACGCCGCCCTCCGCGATCCCGGCACGCCCTTACATTTTCCCCTTTTACGCAAAATTAAAACACCTTGGGAAAGGTAAGGGACCGAAAAGGCTTGGATATCCTTTTAAAATGGGGTTGTAAATTGGACTTGTGAAAAAAAAAAAATTTAAAATAATTTTGGGGTTTTAACCTTAACGATTAAACTTTTCCCCTGGTAGATTCTAGGGGAAAAAATTAAAGTCTGTGGGTTTTGGAATGGAGAAAGAAACTTTGGATCGACCAGAAAGGGAGTAAAAAATTTTAACTCGAGGGTCCTCCAATTTTAAATATGTACCCCAAATTCAGAAAAGGTCTGATTTTTTAAATGTTTTTTTAATGTACAATAAAATTTTAACACTAGAGACAGGGGAATTCTTGTTGGAAATTGACCGGGTCTGATTGCCACTTGGGGCCCAATAAAATACAAAAACTTTTTTTTAAAGTAAACAAATTTTTTTAAAGGGTTATCCCCTTCCATTCATTACATTTTCCCCCCATCCCTTTTTGGTTATTTTAAGGGTCACCTACTTTTTCAAGCATGTTAACTATGTAACTATATGAAATTAAATACTATTCTGTATTTTCAGGCTTAGATAGAACAGTGCCCATGTCCTTAAAGGGGTCATCCAGGAGTTTAATGATTTTATAGGACACTATAAACAGCATTTATATTGAAAAGTAAAGATATTCCAATTAGTGTTGAGCGATTTTTATCGACAAAGTTGAAATCGGCAATTTTTTATGGTGTCAAAAATTTAGTCATGCATAATTAAGGTTAAAATCGAGCATCATCTATTAGATCGCCCCTTTTTTTGGGCCCTTCCTGTAATTTTGGGGGCCCAAAAATAAATTTACGAATAGAGCGGGGGGAGAAGGTGTGCGACACATGACGGGGTTATGGTTGCGATTGCGGAAAAAACACATGACCTCTTTTACATAAAACAGCTTTTCCTGTTTCACCCTCAGTGTCCTCAGGTTCATAGGGATAGGACCGCCCTTTGCCGGGTGGAAAAACGCTCGGAAATTAGTCTATTTTGCACGAGAAACCTCTACATTAGCTGTGACCTTCCATTTAGTTAGATTAAGATTTGAAGATTTTATTTAGTTAGCTAAAAATTTAAAGCAGCATCTCCCGCTGAAATTTCCCGGGTTTGGTGGGGAGCGGGGGGGGGGGGCCCGGGGCGAACACAGAAAACTCTATCTATAAAGAACACTGGATAAAGTTCACCAAGACTTAGGTAGAATTGTAGGGGAAATTCTTTTTTTTAAAACTTTGCTTTTGAAATTTTTCCCTGGAAATTTTGGGCAGCCTGATAATTTTTATACACATCATTTCTAGAATGCAGGTCCTTGTTAGCTGCAAAACCCACTTTTATTATCTTAAAATTTTTCAATATTTTCTTTTTCAATTTTACCCTTTCCCACCTTGCTGTTGATATATCCCCTTGCAGTTAAATTCAATACAGAAAATTTTGTAGTCAGCACGGGTTGTTTGTTCCCAAAAAAATACCGGTATCGAACAAAAACATCACATTACGTTTTTTTTTATTTTGCGCACCCACATTGTTCTTGAGCACATCCACTAAATTTTAAAAAACAGCAATTCTATTTCACCAAGGTGAAGAAAGGGAAAAAAAATACCGTTTATTTCCCAAAACAAAAACAGTTACGTGTTTTTTTTGCTTTTGCGCACCCACTTGTTCTTTGAGCAGCTTACGTAAATTTTAAAAACAGCAATTCTATTTTCCCCACGGGGTAATTGAAAGGGTGCAAAAAATACGTTTTTTATATCAAAACATAACAGTTACTTTTTTTTGACTTTTCACCCCAGCTTGTTCATTGAGCACTCTACGTAAATTTTAAAAACAGCAATTCATATTCACCACGGGTAAATTAAAAGGTGCATAAAATAGTTTTTTTAAACCAAAACATAAAAGTTACGTGTTTTTTGACTTTTGCGACCCACATTTTTCTTTGAGCAGCTCTACGTAAATCTTAAAACAGCAATTCTATATTCACCACAGGTAAAATTGAAATGAAAAAACCTTTATTATATAAAACATAACATTACGTTTTTTTTTTATTTTGCGCACCCCGCTTTTTCTTTGCGCAGCACTACTAAATTTTAAACACAATTCTATTCACCACAGGTGAATTGAAAGGTGCAAAAAATACTTTTTATTATATCAAAACATAACATTTACGTGTTTTTTGACTTTTGCCACCCAGAAAGTTCAGAGCAGCACACGTAAATCTTAAAACACATTCTATATTCAACAGTGAATTGAAAGGTGCAAAAAAACGTTTTTATACCAAAACTAACAGTTATTTGTTTTTTGACTTTTGCGCCCCAGCATTTTTCATTGGACGCAGCTCTACGTAAACTTAAAACAGAAATTTCTATTTCCCCAGGTGAATTGAAAGGTGCAAAAAATCCCCTTTATTAACCCAAAACTAACAAAACGTGTTTTTTGATTTTTTGCGCACCCAGCATTGTTCTTTGACGCAGCATCAGTAAATCTTAAAACAGCAATTCATATTCACCAAAGGGTAATTAAAAGGGCAAAAATATCTTTTTATTATTCAAAACATAACATTGTGTTTTTGACTTTGCACACCCCATTGTCATTGACGCAGCTCTACTAAATCTTAAAACAGAAATTTCTATATTCCCCACAGGTGAATTGAAAGGTCCAAAAAAACCGTTTTTATACAAACATAAAATTTTCTTTTTTTTTGACTTTTGCCCCCCATTGTTCTTTGACCAGCATCACGAAAAACTTAAAACAGCAATTCTATATTCACCACAGGTGAATTGAAGGTGAAAAAAAATACGTTTATTGGGCCCAAAACATAACGTTACGGTTTTTTGATTTTTTGCGCACCCAGCATTGTTCATTGACGCAGCATTACTAAATTTTAAAACAGCATTCTAATTCACCACAGGTGAATTAAAAGGTGAAAAAAAATCCCGTTATTATCCCAAAAAAAAGATAGTTTTTTTTTGGACTTTTGCCCATCCCGATTTGTTGATAGACCCCTTTAAAGTTAAATTTGAATCCAGCAATTTTGTTTTGTTTTGAGGATTTGAAATAGCTGTGATTTGCCGTTTTTAATTAGAGATTTTTCCAAAATATTCCATCCCTTTCTAAAATTTTTATATTTCTGAACATGGAGCGAAAGCGGGTAAGCGGCAAAAGGGGGTAGCACATGGAGGAGGGGACAGAGAAGGTGCCCCTTCCCATTTTGGGCGACAACAGCATGCCGCGGATCCAGTTGCAGCCCGTCGGGCCTGTCATCGCTGGGTCGGGGCCCTGTAAATCAAAGAACGAACATCGTCCCCCAATTTGTCCTTCAGGGGTTAATGCAACCTGCATCCAGCTTTCTACCCTCCTCGTCCTGCAGTCAGGGCCACAAATTCTAATCAGCACATCAGAAACCGTCCAACATAAAGCACCCCAAATGTCAATCGTTACCCACCACTGTGGAAAATCCATTGTCTGAAGCCCTCTTTGATGACAAAAGGGTTTTGGGGTCAAAGGCATTTTAAAAAGATCAAGAGGATGATTTATCTGCTCTGACCCCAGTTACTGTCCCAAAAGGGAGGTGAAGGAAGCCGGTCAATGGCAAAAATCCCGGGGGTTCGGCAACGCCTTTGCAGTGCCCCTTGCTTGTAGCCCACGCTTCGGATGCAGAAAGTCAGGACGACCAAGTCCCCTGTTTGATGAGAAGATGATGAGAAAATTGCGGATCCTCCGGGTCTTTTCCGCAGAATTTGTTGCGAGGCTTCATCAGTGGACGAGGGGGAAGACATGGGGTAGTGTCAATAGGGGTCCCCCAAAAAAAAGGGAGAGGGCGGTCGCGAAGCCCCTGAAATGATTCCCGCCCCACGGTCACGCAACCCCCCCCCTCGCTTATCCCGTAAAAAAGGGTCCAACCCCTCTAAAGCGGGCCTTTTTTGAGCAAGCCTCGATTCACCCACGTGTCATATCCCGTCTTTCCCCTAAACGCATAAGAGGCAAAAACCTTAAGGGGTTTAAACCACCACCAACTGTCTAGTCACATGCAGCAAATGCAGAGTTAAATGGGGGAACATTTTCCAAAAAACGCCAGCCCGAGGGGGGGGCCTCCAACCCTATCACACCCTCTTCTCTCCCCCTCCTCCTCCGGCACCCCCAAGCTTTTCCTCAGCTCCCCAGTCTCTCAGAGTCATATCGGGGGATCACCCCCCCTTCAACCTCCACCGTCCCCAGACCCCCACACCACCAGAACCCAATCCTACCCCTTCTCCTTCCCAGTTTGACGACTGAGCCGACGTGGCCATCAACAGCCAGCCTTCTGTTTCCAGTTTGGGAGAAAGAAACATTTTAACCAAACCACCCAAAGCAAAAGCCTGAATGGGGGAAATTTGCCAGGTTTTTGGGCCTTTGGGGAAATGTTGCCGTTCCGTCTGGTGGACACAGATGGGTTTTCCCCCACGTCATGGCCCCCCGCCTGCCCCCAAAACCAGATTTCCGAGCAGGCATTTCTTTTCCGAAAAGCCCTCCCTTTCCCTGGCCAGCCACTGTCATTTAAAATTTCAACGTTTTCTGCATCTTTGGCCCGGGGAAAATCCATCTCACCCCCGACAAATGGGCTATAAAAACGGCCCAAGGGCCCCTATATCTTGTGACAGCTCCCGGGTGATGGGTGGATGTCTCTGGGGGGGACGGTGGCTCCAGGCCGGGCGCACGCTCTTCAAAAAAACCGCAGGGATGGTGCGGGTTTTTTCCCCCAAGGTCCTCTGGGGGCTCCCTGCCCAAGACCCAGGCTTGTTGAAATTAATCTGCCTTGGAGACCGTCCACACACAGGTCAGGGGCTGTGGCGGCTCTCCGCAACGAACCCCAGCGTGGGTGGGTGACAAGAAAACCTTGGCCAGGAAGGTGGGGTGCGATAAGGGCGAAATCTCTGGCCGCCCTTTTAAAAAATCGGTAGACGGAGCACATCCCCTTGCCTGGGACATGTCATGAACCTTGTCGTCCAAAATTTTTTAAAGAGCTACCCCGGGGCTGGACTGCCGCTGAAAAGGTCAGGTTGAGTTCGCACTTCCGCCTTCGCACCCTGCTTCGTCCCGCCTGGGTGGTTGCCGCGTCAACTCGGCCTCCCCGTCAACCGTCCATTGTTGACGTGGCAACACGCGGAAATTTCCCCCCTCCACATGCCTAGCGAATTGTGGCGCAGGCAATTTTCCATTAAGCGTACGAAGTGACACATGGCCTAACAACCCCGGGCGGACCTCGGGGTTTGAACACCGAGGTGGAGGCAGTGAAAAGAGCTCTGCCCCATCCTTTTCCATTTTGAAAGAAGCCACCAAAATGGCGGCGGACAATGCCCTTGTCCGCATACATTGTGGTGATCAGTTCGGAACGATGTTGGACACTCTGAAACAACAGGTCCCCCAGCGACGGGGGAGACGGACACAGATGCGGACACGGGCCTTTCTCTCCGTCAAATCCACAAGGGCCCCCGTTTTTTACAAAATTTTATCGGTCTTTTTTAGGCGTGTTTTTGGGGGGCCCGAGCTAGTGCAAGGGGGCGCATCCTCCATTCATCACTCAGGCAATCCCGGGCTGTGTTGAACTGTGCCGGAGCAGGGAGGGGGAGGAGAGGTATTCCTGACACCCATGTTACCGACGTCCCCCCTTGGAAAAAGGTTGGGGCGAATTTTAGGCGGAGGAGGAAGATGAGGAAGATCAGTTTGCTAGTGCCCCTCGACCCAAGGCTTGGGGAAACAAGGCTCCATCCTCACATGATGCTTTTATGCCATTTCCTCCAACAGAAACCCCGCATTAATGCATCAAAAAGAACAACAGTTTTTGGGGCCACCCCCCCCTGGGTCCCCCCGGGCAAAGCAAAACCAGCATTTCCTTCCACCCCCCCCAAATAGAAGTAAAATGCGGAAAAAAGGGACCCTTGCTGATTTATCAACTGGAGACTTTTGTTGCGTTGCTTCACGTTCCCCCCAAAAGCACGGTGGGGAAAAACATCAGCGCGTACGCAGAGAGTGCCAGTAGGGGATAGTGGGAGCAGCAGGGAAGGTGGCGAACCAAAAGGGGGACCTCTGGGAATCTTTGGTTTACCACCTCACCAACCATCAATGCGGGCCACATCAACACCAAAAATCACTTAAGATCATGGTGCACGACTATCTGCTTCCAAAAACCGGATGTTTTTGAGTGTCCGGACCCCAAAAGACTTCTGGGGACCAAAATGGACGAATGGCCCAGCTGGCTCGTCAGCCATAGAGGTGTTGTCCGCCCCCAGCCAGCTCATATTGGGTGGGCCCTTCGAAGTGGAGGGGTCATTAAGACAAACGCAACCGGGTTTCCACAGATAATGTGGATCGTTTGACTTTCATCAAAAACAGGGTGGACCTGATGATTGTGGCCCCAAATTTCCGAGGTCACCGATTAGTTGCCGGTTTTACTCAATTCCTTTTCAAACAAAATGGCCTCTTGAAAAATTTTTTTTAAAATGATAATTTTTTTCTGCAATTTTTATTTTCTTTTTCCCCTTTTTTCTCTTTTGCTGGGGAGACTGTAAAAAACAGCAAGGGTTTCATGAAACACCCGTATTTCCCTTTACTCACTTTTCTTAAGAAGTTTTCGCATGTCATGGTTTTTTGAGGTCATGTTGCTGTGAAACACTTAAATTATTTGGCCCCTTGGAAAAAATGTGCTTTTAAGTGGGATTTTTTTCCCCCAAATTTTTAAAAATGGTGAAAGTCTATTTAAATTTTTTGGGGGGCATGTAGGTTTTAAACAGCAATAATCATGGCCCTTTTGGAAAAGAAATTGGCTTCTAAGTGGCATTTTCCCCCACAATTTTTTTAAAAGTGGTGAGAAATCATATTTTTAATTTTTTTGGGGCATTAGCTGTGGATACGCAAAAACATGGTCCTTTTTGGGAAAAGAAATGTGGGGTTTTAAAAGGGGATTTTTCCCTCCAATTTTTAACAGTGGTGAGAACAATTTTATAATTTTTTGGGTCATGTAGCTGTGGAAAACAGCAAAATCATGGTCCTTTGGAACAGAAAAAGTGGCTTTTAAATCATTTCTCCCCACAAAATTTTTAAAGTGGTGAGAAGTCATTTTATAATTTTTTTGGTCATGCTGCTTTGAAATGCAGCAAAACTACAGTCCATTATAAAAAAAAAAGTTGTTTTTAAAGACATTTTTCTTCACAATTTTCAAAATGGCTCATGGGTCATGCTTTAATTTTTGGGGGATTTTGCTGTGACATGCACTATACTAAGGTCCTATGCAATAAAAGTTTTTTCTAACAGACATTGTTTTTACAACTGTCCCAAAGTGGCTCAAGGGTCATGCTTTGATTTTTGGGGGGATTTTCCCGTGACATGCAGCTATACCCAGGTCATTTCTAAAAAATGTTGTTTCTAAAAAGAATTTTTTTCTTTACAATTTTCCAAAGTGCTCAAGGGTCCCTGCTTTGAATTTTTTGGGGCATTTTGCTTGACATGCAGCTAACTACAGGTCCAAAAATAAAAAATGTTTTTTCTAACAGAATTTTTCTTCACAATTGTCAAATGGGTCAAGGGTGATGGTGCTGTCGAAACAGGAATATGGACCGTTTTAAGGACACTTTGAAAATGACTTGTTTTTGCAAAAATCTTTTCATAGCTTCAATCCCTGTATTGAACAACCCATTTAAAACAATGAAAAAAAGAGAAACAAAACCCTGGTGGGATTTCCCCTTTTTTTAAAAAAGTGTTTTCTAGAATTAAACCAAAAAACTTGCATGTACAAAAAAGTGGTAAAAAATTCCCCTGAATTGTACAAAGGGTACAAAAAAAAACTTGACCGATGTAGTTATTCAGAGGAATGGGTATGGGGCAGGGCAGAGAACAAAGCAAGAGACAATTTTCCCAGCACGTTGGGGTTGGGGAAAAAAGGGAATGCCAAGCAAAAAAAGGGACCCCGGGTGTAACAGGAGCGTTTTAAACCCCATATTTCCAAGGAAGCCAATTGGTCCGCACTCATACGGGGCAACGCTCCCAGGTCTGACTGGTACTGAGGAAAAGGTGGAGTTCTCACACTTCCCGCTTCCGCACTCTGCTTTTAACACCAATTTTTGTTGCTGCGTCATCAGGGTTTTTTAAACCCGCGTGTTAAAGATGACGGACCCAGCCTGGGGTCTCACCCCACCCAGTAAAAACCCGGCCCTGGGTCTGCTGTGGACAGGACAGTTCAGTCATGTCCGTTCAACTAAAAGGTGGTTGGAAAAAACTCCTTTTTCCGCACTTTGTAAGGGGGCAGACAGGTTTAATGGTCTACGTGGCCCCTGACAGGGACAATAGTCCATTAACAAAAATGGTGGTTGAAAGACTCCTTTTTGCGGGACTTTTTAAATCTGGGGGTCATGCAGGTTTGGGGCTCATGCTGCGTTCCAGGGCAGGGATATTCAATGCCAGTTCAGTAACTGAGGTTCAAAAATATGCCTTCTGGCACTTTTTTAATTTTTGGGTTGCAGTTTAAGGTCATCTGTGGTACAAGAAGGGAATGAATGGTCTTGACTTTTTTTCTGTGCTTTTTTTAACCTAAGTGTGTTGCCTAAGATGAGCACGTATCCATTTGACTGTTGTGGAGTTAATTTCAGCTCTCCAGCCTTGTTTGGGGGTAAAAAATGAAGGTTTTGTTTCTCTCCCATAGACTTTAAAGGTAATCGTCTAATCGATGTCACAAACGAAAACCTTATCGATAGCGGCCGACTACGACAAACGCTCGATTTTATAGCCAAACCCATCGCTCAACACTTAATTCCAAAAACCCCATGTGCTTTTTTTTCTTGCCTCTTTTTTCATTATCAAAGATCATACACGACATAAACAGTAATGAAAGGCAGCTGACTCTACAGTGTTGACACTATGGACACTAGTATCACTGTATGGTAACACCTTCCCCCCCTCTTTTAAAAGTTTTCATTCCTTCAGCAGGTTATTTACTTGAACTGATGTCACTATTGTACTAGATTTTTCCTGCTCAGTTCATGCCCCCTTCAGGCGAGGTTTCTGAGCTGAGCCTGGCTTCAAAAAAACTTTCGGAGTGATTACAAAAAACCCTAGACTCAAAGCAAAGTCATGTTTATCAATGGACATCAATGGGTTTTCAAGAAGTAGAGCATAAAGGGCTCTTTTGTTTTTTTAAAAACAGAAAAAGGAAATAAATTTTTTTAAAGGTATCATTACAAAATTTAATATTTAATTGTGGCTCTAAAAAAATACAAAATAGTCCTGAAAAACCTTTTTTTAAAATTGCAGTAAAGTAGCGAAAAATAGCCCTTTTTTACTAAGGGCGCACCAGAAATGTTGTTTAAAATTTTTTTTTTGATGTTGCGACACATTTTTTATTTCTAAACAAAATAGGGGCGGGTTTTGTGAAAATGGGCATCCACAATGTGATTGCTGTGCCCCAAATTTTTGGGCAAAAGCAAGACATACAAAAAAGGGCTAAAAAGTTATGCAAGAATAAAGTTGCATCAATTTTTTCAACCACGTGAGCCCCCTTTTATGTATCTAGTGCC